>JBAMAX010000536.1:0-40045 GCA_037043745.1 Chymomyza amoena
TAATAATCTGAAAACTATATAATTAAGAGCTCGACCAACAGTATTTGTAGTTTTGTTTTGATGACTTGGCAAAAATTGACGGTGTCGAAAATAGAGTCCATGCATATATGTATTGTACGTGTATGTATATGTATGTAAAGATGGTTAGTAGCAGTTGGCAGCGCTAGCAACAGCAGGAGTTGGCAGCACGAAATCAAGAATAAGCAGTCAAAAGAGTCTGTCGCAAAAGCGGTAGTCAGAGCAGCAGAGGATAAAGTCGTTTAAAGTTGTTAATCTAAGTGGTATTTGCTATAAGACTCTTTTGTATACACTAAAATATATTTAATAAACCCGAATAAACATCAATCCTACATGAATATATAATTTCCCCGCTTTGTATTTCTACACAACCCTTATTTTTTTTTCTCGAATATTTATTAATGGAAATCAACCCTTGATTTTATGGGTTATTATCCAATATTTATGAAAAATAAATCACTATACACTTAAAGAAACCTTTTGTGTGGTATCATTTAGATTACTCTATATATGTACAATAATTAAAAAATCAAGTAGACTCTATGACATGACACGCCTTCTGAGGTCGTTTGGATGAAGGCGTTTTAGGCGTCTTCTCGGTCTATGACCGGCCAGGGCACATGCAAGCGAGTTCGGATGGTTCCTAATGCGATCAGCGTAACGGTCGCTAAGTTTATTCAATATATCACCCACATAGGGAATGCCTAGATCCTTGTGAAGGTTTCGATTTCGGATACACCACGGGGCATCTGCAATTTTGCGCAAAGTTTTGTTTTGTAAAATTTGGATTTTTTTAATATTTGACTTTGCAGCTGTTCCCCAGATTTAAATGCCATAAGACCAAGTAGGCATAATTAAACTCTTATATAGAGTTCTTTTATTATCCAAAGATAGCTTGCTATTTCTACCAAGTAGCCACTCCATTTTGCCAAGTTTGGTTCTACATCTTGCTGTTATTATTTTAATGTGGTCCCTCCAACACAATTTTTTGTCGAGGTGTATTCCGAGATACGGGTGTGATGTTTTCATTGGAATTATCTCTCCATTTAAAGTAAGCGCAGGACTTGGGTCTTTCCTTAACGAGAATAAAGGTTAGGTTAGGTTAGGTTAGGGCGGCAGTTGGGACCGACATCGCAACTCACTTAGGCCAAGGATAGGCCCTTTGTGATACCGCTAGTGAGCCAATTCACCACATTTCCCCACTTGATGGGTCCCCTACGAAAGTCCAGGAAGCCATCCGGCTTCCTGAATGAACGTTAAAAGGATTTTTGGACTCTGTTCAGAGAGCTGAGATAGATAGATTAGAAAATATGACTGTAGGAACCTAAATCTTTTTCTGCCCAGTCCTGGGCAGTGACAGAAAAAGTGTTCCACCGTCTCTAGCTCCTCTTCATCGCCACAGCTTCTACAGAAGTCGTGGTGGGGAGCATTCAAACGGGATGAGTGGTTTCCTACCAACCAGTGTCCCGTAATGGCACGAATGACAGATGTGCACTGGGCTCTATTCAGACAGCAAAGTTTTTTGGTTCTTTTACTGCAGTATGTCGGCCAGGTTTGCCGCGAGATTCTACCCGTGTTCGATGTCCGATTCCACGTTTTATTTGCACAGAGAGCGAAAAAGTTTGGTATTCTCAGTTTACAGCTGGCCATGGGTATACCCAGGACCTCCTTATCTTGAAGGAGGATGCTGGTAGTTCCTTTCCTAGCCAGTTCATCCGCAATGCAGTTTCCCTCAAAGTCCCTGTATCCTGGAACCCATATCAGGTGAATTGAAAGCTGCTCAGCCATCTCCCCTAGAGACAAGCGGCAGTCATTCACTGACTTCATACACGAATTAATCGAGACTAGAGACTTAATAACGAGAATAAAACGCTGGATGATTTGTCACCGTTAAGCTGGATGTTCCGGCGTTTCGCCCAAGTTGCTATATTGTCCAGTTGGTTCAGTAAGGTATCAGCAGCCATTTGAACGCTGGAGGAAGACGAAAGAATGGCAGTGTCGTCAGCATACGTTGCCGTTATAATCTCAGAACTGACCGTCGAGCTCGGCATGTCCATAGTAAAAATGGTGAATAAAAATTGAGATAGAACGCTATCTTGCGGCACTCCAGCTTTAATGGTCCGTCGTTCCGAGAGTTCACCTTTCACCATAACTTTGAAAGATCGATTGTCAAGAAGTGATTTTATACATACACAATTCAAGCGACGCTTCCTTAACATTTTATATGGTTCATATGATCCATATTTGTTAGATTTCTTCAAAAGAACATAACCTAAAAAAAAGGGATACAAGAAGCTGGTTGTGCCACTCGCTGTCTACGGTGCTGAAACCTGGACTATGACAGCTTCTAATGAACTATTAAAAGATTTCGATCGAAAAATTGTGCGTAGGATTTTCGGCCCAATCTGCGAGAATGGGCAATGGAGGCTAAGTTTTAACCACGAAATATATGGTCTAGACAATAACATCAAAATTGTCGCCCAAATCAAACAGTAAAGATTAAGATGGCTGGGGCATATGCATCGAATGCAAGAGAACTGCCCCACGTGGCGCGCTTTGTATAGGGACCCAGTTGGCGCTCGACGACGTGGTAGACCGAAGCAGCGTTGGTTTGACGCTGTACAGAGGTATATAAATGTGCTGGGCATCCGCAACTGGAATAACCGGGAAGAATGCAGGCGAGCGATACAGACCTAAACCCACGTCCAGTTCGTCGCGCCATAGAAGAAGAAGATTTCAAGCTACCCAATAAGTCGTTTCTCTGCGCGTTTGCTTATATAGAGAATGAACGGAAACAAAAAACAAAGTAAATACTTAGAAGAGTATACAAAACAAGCTCTAATGACACACATGTATATTACAAAATATTTGGTTTGTGCCACAAAATTCTAAATAGTTTCGAAATTTCTACATAAAAAATTCAAATATGCTGCCTTTTCCGCGTGTTCGTAATACATGGAGTCCACTATGTCAGATCGTCAAATTCGTGAGGCGCTCTTATTCACATATACCTTGCGTCAGGACATTTACAATGTTGCAAAATGCCGGTGTCAAAGGCGTCTTACCCAACCACGCGCAACGTTTAATGCTGCAGCAGCGGCGATTTGGATCTAAAGATTGCGACAAGGAGAAAGCTCAGGCACCAAAATGCGGCCCACCCAGTCTGAAAAAGAATCCTTGCGCCAAGCCGGAAAAAAAGAAAAAGAAAGAAGTCAAGAATGAAAAAAAAGTTAAAGACGTGAAAAAGGACAGCATGTGGTACATCGAGGGTTGTGAGGTTGAAGACAAATGCGATTTGCCCGTACGCTTGGATGTAATACATTATCGCGTCAGTGACAAGAACCGTGAATATCAAAAAACCTGGGTCGATTGCCCACGCATAATCTACAAGCCCAGAAAGGTTTGTTTAAATATGAAACATCGTGCTCCGAAAATTGAACGACGCCAGATGCCCTACAAATCAAGGAGCGCGGTCGCTTGCAAGACCGTCTCACCTATGTCATTTGGCAAGGACGGGCCTCCCCGTCCCTGTCCGCGTTTCAGGCTGCCTTGTTGCAAGGATGTCCGTGATCCACCCGTATGTGGTAAGGAACGCAAATTAGATCCATGCGTCAGACGCAAAGCACCTTATCCCAGCTTCTCTGAGTGCAAGAAGGATGAAATTGACCCGCCTCCGCCTAATGAATGCCATTGCTTGGACCCAGTTGCTCTGTGCGAGACTTGGGCAGAGATGCGACGCCGTTTGGTCAGCGGTAAGCCCACTCCACCAAAATGCGGCCAATTTTAGATAAATTCAAAGTTTCCCCCTGTCGAGTGAAATTCAAAAACTAAGAAAAAAATACTTAGAAATGTATATCGAATGAATCGATTTAATATTATTGTTAGAACCAAAGAGTATCAAACTGATAGAGGCGAATACTTGATACTTTTTAAAAGTACTCGCTTGCAAAAGTTGTGACGTTTTCAGGGTTCACTTTTGAGTTGCTTTTGTGTGTTTATTATCATGCAAGATAACTAAAAAAAAAAAAACAGCTGAAGACACAAATTTTCTTCTTCTTTCATTACATTCGTTTTACACATTCTCACAAAAGCAACTCAAATTTAAATCCTTCAAATGCTACTATTCCTATGAGTACTTTTTATTTGAGTGTTTGTCTTTATGTAGTTTGATACTTCTTGACCCAAAGAGTGTAAAAGAAATAGAGGCGATGATTATCGTACTTCAGAAAAGTACTCGCATTTGCAATAAAAACAAAAAAGCCAAGAGATGACGTCACACATTTTCTTATGTACTATTGAAATTTATGGTATGGGAACAGTTATTTATCAAGTTTTTTCTTCGTTTCTGTAATGATAATATGTGCAATAAATAATGATAATCATTAATTTTCTATAATATTCAAGAATTAATTAGCTTTTAATGATTGTCAAATAAATTTAGTTTCATTGTCTGTACGCAGCAATAAAAACTTAATTTGCTATAAGAAAGAAGGGTGGCGATGTAATATAAAATATGACTCCCTGTTAGGCCCCTTAGAGAGGCATAGGGGATCTCTATTAATAACTGTTCGAACAGAACAGGGACCTCACAGTTTATTGCCGAATCCGAACGGCGGTGTCTTTAATTAATAGAGATTTTCAATGGCAAATAGCGTCTTTGAGCTAGCGATGCCAGTGCTAGGCAAATGCATCAGTGCTACTGCGGGGAATCAAACCACCGACCTTCGGTTTTAGAGGCGAATACGCTACCACTTACGCCACCGACGGCCATGTAATGGTTAAAGTTAAATACTTTGTATCTAGTTAATCCAGAGATGTCAGATTTTGAGAAATGAATTTCCATGTTCCACCTAGTAAAGGAAAAAATGATTAAAATTACATTTGACGAAAAATCTTAATCTTTTACATATCAGGATTTTCTTCAAAATCAGTTTAAAAATTCAGTAAATATTACAGACAGACTGAAAATCAGTATAATATTGAAAAACCCGTATATAGGGCTCTACAAGCTTAATCCCATATTAAACTGGTAGCACAGTGAGTAGTAGAAGATTGCGCTGATTTGAATATACTTTCTTTAAATTTTCTTTTCTTTGCATTAGAATTAAAAAAATCAATTTAAAGAAATAAGTTGCTGCACATTAATATTTGTTGAGGCAGCAAAACAGAACAGCTGCTCCCAAGAATGGGACAACACTGTTTTTTTATAACCTCAACATACTGGACTTACAGCAAGTGTATATCCAAATAGTATTTTTAGTATTTCTTATAATATTTCGCTGTTTTGGGCAAGTGAGTAGAGGACTCTAATTTAATGCCTTCAAAGTTACTACATCCCACTTTATACAGTAAACACCTAATAAAAAATCCTTCGATTACTTTTCAAACCACCCTCGGCTTGACTTATATATGCTCAGAAGGGGAACCACATACTTAACACTGTTGCATAAGAATAGTAGCTGCAACAACAACAACCACAACAACAGCAACAACAAAAACAGGCACAAGAACAATTTATTTGCTTTGGCAAAGTTTTCGTTTCTTTTGGTTTATTATTAACACCCACAAAAAAGCATACACAAATATGTTGGGCACTGCACAACACTGAAAAGTTTCATATTCGGTTATTCTTTTCCCAGCACTCTTTCGCCCGCCTTTCGGCTCTTACCAACACTAGCTCACTTACACTCTCAAAGTAAAAGTTATGAGTTGGCAGCAAAGTGTATGCCACAAGGCGTTGCATGTTGCATGTTGCTCTTAAATATTTTGCGGAGTTCCTACTTGTTGTTGCAAGTTGCTCTCCCAACTTTGTCCGGCCGGAAGGAAGCTTTAATTACTTAAGCTTAAAATCATATGCAAACTTTTATGCCACGTTCTCAATTGTTATCAATGTCAGATTGCTGCATGTTAAGTGACAAGACTTTTATCACTCACTGTAGGTAAAAATATGGAATTTTAAAATCTATTTTACTCTAGTGGTTCTTAAGTGGTTTTTCGTCTCGGCAGTAAGTTTTGTGTAACTAACTTTTTTAAACTTATATTCATAATAATCCAATTTGTTAAAGGACTCAAAAAAAATTAAAGAGTTTTCGAGATGTGGGCATGGTTTTAGGCTTTAATGTGTCCTCTTCAGTCTGTCTCTGGCTGTTTTCTGCTCGAATATATAAAAACAAGTGTTATCACCAGCTATTGTTCATTTTTTTATACACGGTCTGATAGTCAGAAACAATGATTTAAAGATTTTTTGACATTAACAAAACCCGCCAATTGTTCTAGGAAACATTGCGAAACTATTTCAAAGTATTTTCAAAAAACAATAACAAATTTGCAATAACCAGTTTTATTTTCACACCGTTGAACAGCACTGTGAAAAAGGAATGCAAGGACCAAAGTCATAACTTTAAAAACACGATATTGCGTATACGCCATGGCGCTCATGCATTATCCGCCATATGCATTTGACCAATATAGCCAACGCTGTTGCATTGACGGAAATTGACATTTTTGTTATATGTATTTTATTATTTGGCACACCCTCATATTGAAGTGCATTTTTATACCCCATACTAATAGAGTACATTTGTTTCATTTAGATGAATGAAAAAGGTAGTTTTCCTTTTTTTTTCCAATTTTATTTACTGTCTTCCCAAAAACAAGCAATAAAAGGAGCCACTAGGTTCCATTCAGACCAGGTTTAATTAGTACTCATAGTTATTAAAAGTATTAAAAAAAAAGAAGAAGATAATTCTGTACACTCGGGAGTGGATGGTAACACGATCACTGATCTAGCACGACATGGTGCCTCCACCCTGACTACATCTACTGCGCCGTTTTGTGGTATTGGTTGGTCCACAATCAAAACCATGATAAACAAACGGGACGCAGGAGAACATAGGAGATACTGGTTCTCCCTTCAGGGGCTTCGTCAAGCAAAAGTGATTGTCAAACCTCTGGATGCAATCAAGACAAAAGGTCTTGGCAGAACGGACCTAAAGCCCTTGGTAGCTTACCTATCTGGCAGCCACACTGTTAGATATCATCTACAGAAAATTGACCTATCGGACTCTTCAGAGTGCAGGCTCTATCTAGAAGACGATGAAACCACCAGGTTTATTCTCTGTGACTGCCCAGCGCTGGTATGGGACAGAGCCTGTCACATGGGAAAGGAACGGATTAGTCCCTTCCATCTCAGGTCAATACCAACAAAAGACCTACTGCTATTCATGAGAAAAGCGGAAAGTCTTTTGATTTAACCTTAGGGTATGGTTTCGAAAAAAAAAGTGCTTTTTTAGTTGCTACCTTGCGACATCATTCCCATAGGCCAATACGCAGCACCGAAAAAAGTGTTGATACAAAAATCTACGGCATATAATACGTGTAGAACAAAGCGCTTATTAGCATAAAAGTGCTGCCAATTTTTTTTTCGCAGCTTACGCTAGATGGCGCCAGAAGTAACGACGTCCATTTTTATTAGTTTTGAGCAAAATTTAAATGTGCAGCAATTGTTTTTTTTAGTCAAAATTCATAATCAGCGAGAAAGTCCTAGAGAAATGTTCAAAATTAATAATAATTTAAAATACTTTAAACTTATTATTTTTCACAGTTTTATACAAATTTGTATAGTTTAACAGGTAACATTGGATCCCGAAGAAGAGGTAGACTCAGAAAGAGGTGGCTAGATGAAAATGAAAGAAACTTAACAACGCTGTGCATGAGAGATTGAAAAAACTTAGATCCGGATAGAGTCAGATGGCAAAATAGGGTTGGGGAAGCACTGGTGCACCCAGGACTATTATACTAAGAAAGCAGAAGAGGCAGCTACGATTTGCATAGAATTATACGTCACCAATATTTTGTTTTTTACAACAAATAATGCATAATAATAATAATAATTTTCAAAGTTAGTTTTTACATAAACTCTTGTTTTTACTGGACTTTTTTTTCTCTATTAACAAATTAGGAAATATACTTGATAGTTAAATTAAAACCAAATCATATTTTGAATGAATGACTAAATTTACTGCCAAATTTTTCAAGCTTTCATAATTTAAATTTCGCTGAAATTTATATGACTAAGCAAATTTGATCAACTTACAATTCATTTTTAGCTCTCTGAAATATGGAAAATAAAAAAGTTCGCACGTTATATTTAGACGCAGACGACTTTAAGGTAGCCTCTACCACAACATTGAAATAAACCGAGATATATTGAATCAGAACTGCAATAGATGATTATCTTTTTGTCAAATTTGGTTGCAATATTTTTATAAACATAAGCAACAATTTTCCGAACTTTGAACCGAATACGTTTTTTTACCGATCAATAACAAACCAAAAGTAGCTCCTAACAGGAGAATGCAAGAAAAGAGGAAGGGTTCAGGAGGCCGCGTAGTGGGAACTACCCCACACCCGGCACCTGCAACCAGCACCACCGCCGGTAACGGGAAAACAACACAGTTACCGGGACGCGGCCACCCTGGCGGATTGGATGACCTATACCGAAAGGGGCTAGTGGTGCTATGGTAAAATGATACTTAAAGTATCTACAGAAGGGAAAGACACCTGCTGAGGCACTGCTGTTGGTAAAGCAGCCACGTCGGGAAGAGCAGGCACCTACACCTGCTCCAAAGAGGCTGAGCAACACGCTCACGACACCCCTAAGAGGGTGAGGGTGGAAAAGAAGACTGCAGAGATACCATCATCTGCGGTAGTAGCGTGCGTGGCTTCCTCCAAAGCCGCCCGAGAAGTCGAGGGCCAACCCTCTACATCCCTGGTGACTTAGGATGGACTTTCATACGCGACCGTTGCCAAGATGCTGAAGGTAGCGATAGTGCTTGAGGAATACACTCAGGTCATCCTTAATAGTGAGGAACTATACGCCATACTGGAGGAAATAGTAACATCGGGTTGGGACTCCCCAATTTCGTTCGATGGAATCCACTTCAGGGTGGGACACATGGTCGTAGACTGCTCCGACGAAGAGTCGGCCGAGAGGTTGCGGCTGGCAGTCCCATCCCTACGTATGTGGAAAGGAGTTCCGCTAGAGGCAAAGATGGGTGCCGACATATCGTCGGCGCATAGTATCACCATTTTCTGCCCTAGGACAGGAGAGAATCCGACGGAATGGGTTTCGGAGCTTAGCATTGGAGGCAATTGTCGAGAAAGAGCGAAGGAGGTGGCTTACTCCTCGTCCTCGGCATTGACGACATTTCTTGTGCCGAGATTATTCGGACGGACCACAAGATTAAATTCTTTGCACATATTATGTGAATGTATGGCAATCGCCGGTAAACGAAACAAGCTCCTGGGCATGTACTTTCTCCCACCAGAGACCGTTGCTACAATAAGTCCGAATAAAATTCTGCAATACATGCAGGCCTTAGGACTTTTGGGAGAGCTTTAAGCCATAAAGGGGGTACAATAGATCCACCTGGGTCGCAGTACATTTATCCCAATCCCAATAATAATAAAATATTCAACCGATTTTGATCAGTACCTGGTACAGTATCTGGGAAGTTCAAGAAACGTATCACAGAAATAAATCTTAAATTTTCGTTGCTATAGTTATTATTTCTAAGAACTTACGGTACATCTACTTCACTAGACACCCTGATCGTACGTTACTTTAAGATAACTTTAGGCGTTTGACGTTTTTTTCTAATCTACTCTTTTTTACTGTTTGTTAGATATTCATAGTAAGTTAAAACTATTGTTATGATGCCATGTTGAAAAACAAAAATTGTGATTATCATACATATAATATAAAAGTACTATTGAAACATGAAGATCCTAATTGAAGAGAAGGATATCTTGCAGGTAAAAAACGCCAAAGTAGACCGTTTAAATAATTATTTTATTTATTAGTGTCTTCCTTACAATAGCATAAATACAATGTGATATTAAAGGATGGTTCTAAATTGTATCTATCTGTATTTTAAATAAGAATTATAATTACAATTCTTATATAACATCCATCGAAGATAAGATAAGTAAAACCAAATTAAACTATCTCCTTAAACTAATACTAAGAGGCCTACAAAAAGTTCGTAGATACTCTTTTGAGAGTATATAAAATTTGTTCAGGCCCACCATTAAGGTAAACAATTTTTTTATTGGCATTACGTCGGAAATGGCAGTAGAAAGCAAGTGCTGCCATAACTTTTTTTTTTGTTATTCCCATTTTTTGTTGCTTTAGCTGTTGTTGTTGTTGTTGTGCCACATCCATTTCCGCCATGTTGCATTGTGCAACTGGTTCGCGAAAGGACGCGAAAAAAATAAAATAATTCCATGTGAAATAAATTAAAAATGTTGTGCAACTCAATCAAAAAATGCGTAAGCCAAAAAAACAACACGAAAATCAACAAGAAGAAAGCCTATTAAAATAATAATATTAATAAAAATAATAGCAAAAGATAATAACGCCTGTAAGAGTGCAACAGTTTGTAGGCTTTGCTTTAAGCCATCGAACACTTGGCTTAAATAGCAAACTTTTTAGACAACTTTTTCAGTTTTTCAGCACACTCAATTTGACAGAGCAAAATGTGTTCCCAACTTCGCAACTTTTTCAGAGTGTGGGACTTCAAATAGCTGGACCCAATACCAAAACTTTTAGAGTAGCTGCAAAATGCTAAAAAAATACAAAAAAAAAAAATTCGATAAAGAAGAGCTAAAACTTTTTACAACTTTTGGCAATTATCTTTTAAGCTATAGACTGGCCTTATATACATATATATATGTACTATATATATATATATATAATATTCATTGAGTAGGTCTATGGTTAAACTGACATCTGCCGTCAGCTGCAGCTACAAAATTTATCATCGAAGTAAGAAAAAAAAACTATTTCGAAATAAATAAATCCAATTTTTTTGTGAAAATTCAGAGCATTTTTCATTGCAATTCGGTTAATTGTGTCAATAATGTGTGTTGAGTTTAAGCCCTTAAGTGCTTTTTTCAATAAATTCTTTTTTGTTAACTTCACTTTTTTTTCATGTTCACATTTTTTAAAATGTTTTTTGTATTTGACAAATAGTTTTTATGTAGCAACTTTGTATATTGAACTGCCAGTAATAGTTGACTATACAAAAATAGTTTAAAAAAATAAATAAAATCCGTTTGCATTGAAAGTGTTTTTATTTAAAAAATATTCGTATTTTCCCTAGAGAAAAATAATACCGCCAAGAAAAGTGATACAGATTAGAATTTTGATATATGTCTTACTATTAATTATGAAGGCTCATTCTTAAATCGATCCCATTATTTACTCATTAGCGCTACCATTAAGTTCATCCCGATACCAATAAATTTTATCAAAAAAAATTGTAATATCCAAAGATTTTTTTATTTTTACATTTTTATTGAAATTAAAATATTATATTAAATGCAAATAATAAAAAACTCTTTATTGAGCAAAGTTAATTTTTTAAGATATTCCATACCAAATAAATACATTGTCAACAATAAATATATGTTTTATTAAATAGTACAATGCGTTTAAATTTTTTATGTCTTCAGACCACTACTAGTATAGTAGATTTCAATGGAAACTTGCTATTATATTTATATTTATTTTTTTATAATATTACATATACATATTTATTATCTTATATATAAAAAAAAAGTGTATGTCTGTTTGTATGAGGTTGGACGCCAAACCCTTTGTCCGATTTTAATGGGACTTTTTTTAAAATGTTCAGAAGCTTCCTGGGAGGAACATAGGCTATGTAAAAATATTACAAAATTGCGACGAAAATACTAAAAAGGACAATTTGATTTTCCAATACATTTTTTTTTTTAATTTAAGTTGGCATTGTGTACATTGTCAGATTAACTAATATTTTTTAGTTAATTGTTTTTGACGAAAGGAAAAACAAAAATTATAAACGTTATAAATTTTATTTTATTGAGGCACACAAAATTTTATGAGAATCGGTACAGCCGTTTCGGAGGAGTATGGTAACTAACATTGTGAAACTAGAACTTTATATATAAGAAGAAACCTTTGTTTTACGTATTATGGGTGTTCTCATGAACGAGTCGATGAATCTGATTTTTGCGTGTGTTAGAGGTCAATGCGGAAGTTTTAAGCCTATTGCGATGAGTTTGTGTGAATTGGTTCGTGGGATTGTGAATATTGGTTTTTGTGTGAACATACTCCTCCGAAACGGCTAGACCGATTCTCATGAAATTTTGTGTGCTTATTGGGCAGGTCTGAGAATCCAACATCTATTTTTCATACCCCTAAGAGATAAGGTTGCCACTCCTAACATTTTTTTTTCATTTATCGACTATACCTTCATGGTGTGTTCACGGGCGCGAACGCCGCGAAGTTAGCCGCGAAGCCTTCCACACTCCTGTTTCGCGGCTTTCGCGGACGGCGCGTTACGCAATATTTTTCAATCTGTGGTTAGTCTTGACTGAACGTGAAAAAATAAAAAAAAAGACATCCTGTCGCCATTATAGGTTAACATTATTAGTGCACGAAAACATTAATATCAGATACTGCTTATAACGCCGAGAAGAAAACTACCAAATCTCCATCAAACATGGTTAAAATGTAAAGAAAAAAATAATTTTATGATGAAATTAATCCACTCATCGATCAATCGGACTATGTTTTCCAATCGGAAAGATTCCAGATCTAGACGAGCGAAGCGAGCGTGCCTGAGCGCAGCGGAGGCCGGCTATTATATAATAAAAAATAACTAATTTATTGTATTTTTTTTGTAACAAAAATAATAATTTTTTCGAAGATTTAAACTGTGGAAATTGGTTCATACTTTTATATTTAGAACTATTGGTTCTAGTAGTTGTAGTGATTACCTTCCAAATAAGCACTTTTTCATGAAATTAGGACCTTTCATTGAACCCCAAAAGTTTAACAAATCTCAAATTACATGAAATTTCAAGATTTCATCAAAAATATAAGAATATTTAATTATTACACAGCCACACAAAAAAATATATTTTTTCAGGTTTGGAGGTCAGACCATGTTTAATATATTATTATTATGTTTTCGGGATGGCTGAATGCGAATCTGAGGTCCAAAAAACCCCAGACCGTCAGGGCTCTGACATAACCTCATTCGTCAAGGTTCTTACCTCATACAAAATTTGATTCGAGTCCAGGGGTCAGACCATGTTTATTATATGTTTTTTTGGTCGCTTAATCCGCATCCGATGGTTTCGACATAACCTCAAAAATATCATAAAATTCCATTTTCCGAATCCGGGAGTCAGACTATGTTTACCATATGTTTTATTTTTTGATCAAAAATGAAATTTTCTTTTTAAGATGCAGAAAATACTTTCGTCTATAAGACAATGATATATAAAATAATAGAATTATTATTTTTTTAAAAAAATATTTAGGACCTTAGTCGATTGAAGAATGAGCGACAAAGTCTTTACCCTGTACCACTAGCTTGCAATAAAATCCAGTATATTGCTTAAAAAAATCAAAGACATTTGATTGTACCGAAGTGGAAAAGAACTTGCTCACAGTTTATTGGCCAGAAAGACAAAAGTTCTAGCAACGGGTTCCCCAACAAGATAATCTAGTAACTCCAGATGTACCCCATCCTGCTTAGATTTCGCGGTGTATCAAGGTATTCGTGATCAACTTTTGTATATATTTGATAATTGGGATCTGACAAGCGACCACCTCGCATTAATTATTACTCTAATCACGGTACCCGCCATCTACCAACAAGTACCCCGACTCATTAGCCAAAAAACAAATTTGGAAATCTTACAGAAAACACTGGAAAATACAGTCCATCTCGATATAGAAATAAGTGCTGTTGAAGATGTAGAACAAGCAGTCGATCTGATCACAGAGAAAATTCATTAAGCGGCAGCGATAGACAACACCCAACCAGCAGCTATTAGACAGGATAATTCAGGCAAACAACTTACGGCCGAGCTTCTGGATTTACTCATATCGAAACGACGACTCCGGAGGAGATTCCAATCCAGTCATCACCCTAGAGACAAAGCCGCATGGAAAAAAAACTGAAAGAGAGTTAAAAGAAGCACTTCAAGACCACAGACAGCATTGGTTTGACAGGAAGCTCGTAGGTCTTGATTATAAGCCCGAAGCCGGCTATAGTTAACGGAAGGCCACACGTAATATTAAAGACAGCCTTTTCGAAAAGTACCTCTTAGACGTCAGGATGGCAACTATTGCCGGCTTGCCTCTGAATAAGCAGAAACATTTGCCAATCACCTAAAACAGCGCATTACTCCGGTCAGCCTAGCTACAGATGAGGATCTGGACCAGACTCTTAATGAGCTCAATAGCCCACTCTAATTGGCACTCTCAATAAAGCCCATAAGAGTTGAGGAAATTAAAAACATAATTAAAAAACCCCCAAGGACCAAGGCTTCAGGCCATGACAGAATATGCCATGCTACTCTAAGAGCCTGGCCAACTAAAGTTCTTCTATTGATAACATTGATAGTCAATGCTTTAACGCCTTTAAGGACGCAACATTTTCCTGCCCAATGGAAGACTGCATGGATAGCTATAATTCACAAGCCCGGCAAAGCAGTAGAGTGACCCGGAATCTCACAGACCAATCCCACCCACAATGTCTTAAGCATGAGAGAAATTGATTTTAATAATAATATCTGAAAACTTCGACTCACTTCCTGATCATCAATTTGGATTCAGGGAAGGACATGGCACAATAGAGCAGATACACCGAGTCACGAATCACATCCTTCAGGCGTTTGACGACAAGGAACACTGCTACGGAGTATATGTAGATGTCAAACAAGCATTTGACATAGTTAGGATAGCTGGTCTTCTGTCTAAAATTAAAAAATTACTTCATGCTCCATTTTTTCAACTATTAAAAACCTACCTAGAAGACCGAAATTTTTTTGTTAAAATAAAAGAATCGATATTGTAACGACCTCTGGTTTGTCCAGAACAACGGCTGGGATAGCTCAGCTATGCCCAGGGTAAATGTCACAAAAGAATTTATATTTTGCAGAGACTTTCGATATTTTAAATAATAGACAATTTACTTTAAGTTTAATAATACGTCCTTTTACGGCGACACGCTCACCTAGATATAAGATCCTGGTAGCAGACATATTTGACGTGGCTCGTATACGAAACGTACAAACTCCGATTCGGCCGCACCCGGCGCGCTTATTTATTAATTATCTCTTATTTTCCGTCGTTTGCGACTGTCTTTAATAGTATTTTATTATACGAAAACGCCTTTAACTGCGGCAAGGACTTTTACTTTCTTTTCACTTAAACTCTCATTGACTGTCTCTTCAGATTTGGCTGTTGATCCGCCTTATATAGGAATTCGATCGCCGCCAAATCCTAAAATTCCCACCCAAAAATAAAATAAATCCTAAATTGCGCTCTGCTTATCTACATAACTATTCTAAAAGGAATAGGAAGAGTCCGACGTACCTAACTCTATCCCTATCACCTACTCTCCACTTACACCTATAAACTAACACCATTAACCTACGCACTAATACCAAACAATAATTATAGCGCCAAGCTATATATAATCCGCCAACAAAAGCCAAGCAAAAGAGCTACCAGGAGAATATCTAAGTGGGCGTATCGTCAAACGCGTAATTTGAAGCCTTCCAACATTTACCCAAAATACATTCTCCTATATATTAAATTAAATCAATTGAAATATTGTTAATTTTAATTATAGCAAATACCGCAAACGTCACAAAATGTATTTAAACGAAGAAAAAAAGATTTTTATTCAGATTATCGAAAGTCTCAGCAAAATATAAAAATTTGTTGCGACATCTATCCTAGGCATATGTAGTTGAGCTATCAAAGCCGATTTCCGGAGGTCATTTTAAAAATTTCATAGTTACTCCCATCAAAATTCACAATACCGCCATCAAAGTATTACTTCAAATCAATTATTTTTTTAATTTTATGTATACATTTTTGATTTTCTGCAAGATGCAGCAGAATAAATTATTATTAGAGCACAAGTTCACAAAATATTTCGAAAAAATCAAATTTTCGCCAACATCTATAAAGAATTTTATTCTTTATCGTCCTTATCCACGAATTTCATATTAACTAGGACGAGTTGATTGAAGTTATCTGATAGTTCCTTCATTGCGTCCTGATCAAGTACAAAACAACAGTTTGGATAATTGGACAACATATGCCGAACACCCTGAAACATGGACAAAGGCATCAAATCCACTTTATAATCCTTGGATGTACGTTGTGCCTCTGCATACATATGCATTTGGATGGACATATTCTTGTGGAAATCGTCGCGTGTTATGAACCAAAACACATAAAGCTTTGTAGCGCACTTCGTTGAGCTTTTGATGCAGCGTTGGTAGCCCTGGCAGTCTTCACGGTTCATGCAAATCAAAATCTGACTATGCATGAACAGAACAGGCAGATGATCAGCCATGAGTAGGATGTCAAATGGCAACATCATGTTGCGCACTTGTGCAGGTCTGGGAATCTTAGACTTGGCCTTCTGTGCCAAACCTAAGACGTAGAGGCAAAAAACTTGATCCGGTGCATAAAAATCCAAGTTTAACACATGGGTGAAGATATCCAGCGGATAAAGCTCCACCCAACGTCGACAATGATGCGTCACAAAGTGCGACATTAAATTTCGCTCACAGAGTCCTGCGCCACAGCCCTCCACAGGACAAAAAGCTACAAACGGTAGCTTCAAATTGGGCATATCATATTTGCGTATTCCAATCTTATGTGGATTAATGGCCAGCGTATCAGGCCTTGGCACTACGCCATCTTCATAAAACCATGTATATTCGTCAATAGTGGGTGCCAATATATTCTGTTCGTTTAACAAGTTCCGCTCCGCGCGTTCTTGAGCAAATTGTAGAGGCTCCTCAAGCAACAAATGTAGTCTGCGCTCATGGGTCAGAGCCCAATCAAATAAGTCGCTGCTGCAGATCGTCTCAGTGCGGCCAGCGGGATAAATCTCCTCAATATAATGCTCCAGCAAGTGCGCAGCGAAGCGTGCTCTAAGCAAGTGGCGCTCCAATACATGTTTATGAGTATCGGTAACCCCTTGGAGCAGCATGCGTAACTGGGCCGTAAGCATGTAATAGCTTTGTAGACCCGAACGGGGCAGTGGTTCTGATCGTACACTATACTTTTGCTCATAGCTTTGAGTGAGTTTCATCAAATATTCATACGCTACTTTGATTTGGCCAGCGCGATGCGGCTCTTCAGATTTTGGCAGCAGCTTGTCCAGGTATTCAGGATGCTTTATAAGCATGTGTGCGGAAGAGAATCCCTCGTTCAAGTACATACAAAAGTGAGTATACTGTTGATGTTGACTTGTTTTGTAAAAATACACCAGGAAGCGAATGATGCGCTCGTCAATTACGCAGTCTTCCGGCTTTTGCCCCTTGTCCTGCTCATGTATTGGCATATGAGCAATACGGTGCAGTATCTCAATGGACTGGCTGTCCAGTTCAAAATAAACTCGAAAGTCGTCTTGTGGTGGTATTTTTTGTATTTCCGCTGTAAGGAAAATGTTACTAAAATTTAAAGGATGTTTATAGCTCAGCGGTACGTACGTAGTGGTGCATCCGCTTCCAGCTCTATCAAATTGCTGCCGACAGTTTTTTTTAAGGTTCCCTTGGTAGAACTGTCACTCGATGCCGTAGACAATTTTTGTATTTTTCTATAGTTCGTAAAACCCGAAAAATACTGCTGGAACACTTTACAATCAGTTTGGAGTAGCTTCTCAAATTCTTCGTCTTCTTCCAAGGTCAACTCTACATCGACCTTACTCGGCATGCATTTAAGCGTGGATGAAGCTTTCGGTTCGAATCGACTGTAGGTGCTGGATGTTGAAGTCGATGATATTTTAGCAAATGAGGATTCCTGCGTCACCAGCAGTTGCTGCTTCTCCGACCCCGATCCTTGAACAAGCCGTCCAGTGACAATATCTTCAAGTTCAGTCCCATAGCTTTAGCTTTGCTATTATGCGAGGATGAAGGTTTCAGTTCGGAAGTACGTAACCATTGATAAGTGACGTGTGTTTCAGTCGATGATATTTTAACAAAAGAATTTTTATCCGCTACAGGCAGTTGCTGCTGTTCCGGCCCAGATCCTTGATTGCGCTCTCCAGTGACAATCTCCTCAAGTGACCGTCCCATAGCATCATAGTCTAATGAAATTAGGGCGGCATTTAATAGTAGTAATAGTAACTTTGTTTTATTCTACGTACCACCTTTTTTCGGTATCCTTGCTGTATAAATTTCCGTCTCGGAATTCTTGTCAGGCATTGGCGCCGACTTGAATTCAGTTTGACCTGTCATCAATTTTTGCTGGACTTTTAGGTCGACCTTTGGCGACGACTTCATTTCAGTAGGGCCTGAATTAGAGTCCTGGGCCTCTGCGAGTTTTTGCTCTGCTGTTTTGGCGTCCCCGACTGCAGATGCGATGTCATTTTATAACAAGCAATAAATAATATATTTTTACGTACACATTTTTGTAATGTCCATATTGAAGCGTCTCCTCAAATTGAGTAACGTGGAAATAATAAAAAAACTTTTTTTCAATCAACAAAAAAATGATTTACTTATTCCCGTGCTTAGCGTTCGAGACAAATATTCCTTGAATATGTAGTGCAAAATTTTAAAATATTTCTGATACAAATTTTTGTCAGTTAAGAGCACACAACACAACACGAAGTCTGAATGCGAGTGAAAAATATTTTTTTTTGTATAAAATAGTTGTTTTTTCATAGCCTACTGCTCTGTGAAAATTTGCAAACTAGAGGTGGAAAACTATCGATAGTACTATCGGCACTATCGATGGTTGCGCACTATCGAGCTGCCATCAATAGCAGCCAGGCATTTACTATAGTGCCGATAGTGCTATCGATAGTTTTTCGATAGTTTTCACATCACCAAAAACAATTTGCGCGTTTATTTGTGGCGTCTGCTAAAAAAATATTTGTGAAAAAATTGGTTAAAACAGTGATCCCTCAATAAAAAGAAATGGATCGCTTTCTTCAAAGATGTATAATGCTTACTTTTAAAGTACAGTATGAACTCGGTAGCTGCAACTAATAGAAATCTAGGTAATTGCATTTATTGAGGAGGTTGCAACCACCGAGGAAGAATATATAACTAGAAAAATGTTTTTTTTTAAACTCGATTATTGTTCATACTGTAGTTATGAAGTATTTTTACTATGTGTCGAATTTAGGGTAAACGTCCGGACTTCCTCACTCTCAGTGTGTCGAGCTTGAAAGGCAGGCATGCGATTGAAGCAGCACGGACTAGGAGAAAGATTTGGCGACCGAGAGGCAAACACAAAAAAAGAAAAGTAAAATCTCACAAGTATGGAAATACCATAAAACGTCAGATGGCAAAAAACTGGCAAAGTGCATTCACTGCGGAAAGGAGTACAAAGCCAGCGGAAATACTTCAAGTTTGCACGATTATCTGAAAAGATTCCACCCTGGCTTGGAAAATCATGTCCCGGATTCCAGCACTTCAGCTGCAGGTATTTCGGCGGATACCGACAATATCGCGAGTTGTAGATCATCGATGCATTCTGTAGCTTCGCCTAATTGTTTCGGAGAAGCGAACCAGGCTCTGATCTAGAAACTTTAGTGTAGGATTATCATATCGTGTATTTAGATGATCAGTGGCTTTAGGATAATTTTCATTTGTTAGTTGAAATGATCTCACCGCTTCTAAGGGAGGGCCCTTTAGACAATTTAACAAATTTTACAAAAAAATTTGTAACCTTCATTTTGAATAATTTTATTTTTGATGATTTAACTTAATTAATGAATACTCAATCAGCAATGCTACGGCAAATCGTTTTTGCGTGCTTCGGAAAACATATATTTTTACCGATATTTCGCGTTTTTTTTTCCGATACTTAAGGTTTCATTATTTAGATTACTACAAAACAGCAAATTGACCTGAAACTTTTTTACAAAATTCAATATTTATGCCTGTAATTTGCATTTTTCGCATCTTACAATTATGGCATAGACGAATTCTTTTCGATAGACTCTAACCATAAAATAAATCGTACAATAGGCGCATTTTGTTACGACCGACTGTACGACTTGCCAATAAAAATCGAAACTTTTAGATTTCTCGTACGCTGAACATGCGACGTTATACGACGTCTATTGATCGCTAAAGGAATCGCTTCGAGAAAGTCAAAAATTAATTAATATAAAACGTAAAATGAGATTTAGAAAAAGTAATTTTGACTATCGGCATTTACATAGTAAGATCCATTGTTATTGGGTTTTGAGTTAATAAAAAAACCAAAAGAATAAGCTGATGGCAGTATTCGCATGCTTAACACTTTTACGTTTATTTATCCGATTATCCCGGCTTTAAGCAATATATTTTTCAATTCTTTTGATATTTAACAATAACTTCTGACTATTAAAAGTTTGTCTTTCGAGTGGATTAGGGTAGAATATCATCTAGCTGTTCGTTCGATGGGAATATAATGTTATCTGACTTCACTGGGGTATTGGGCGCTTTGGTTGTCCAAGCACAACTCCGGTATTGCAAGATCATCAGTTGATTCGCCTAAAAAACGACGAATTCAAATTAACTATGATCCCACCAAATACACAACATGACCTTGGATCCGTGAATATTCTGTCGAGGTGTCGCCGTAGGAGTGTGGCCGGGCAATCCCCATGATGTGCGTCGCTTAGGGTTGTCGTATTGCACCCATTTTTCGTCCCCAGTAACAATACGATGAAGAAATCCTTTTCGTTTTTGTCTTTCAAGCAGCTGTTCACAAGCAAATAAACGTCGCTCAACATCTCTTGGTTTCAACTGATACGGTACCCAGTATCCTTGTTTTTGGATCATCCCCAGCTGTTCCAGTCGTTTTGATACTGCTTGCTGAGTTACTCCCAATGATTTTGCTAGCTGTTCTTGAGTTTGGCACGAGTCCTCATTAAGTAAAGCCTCCAGTTCATCATCTTCAAAAGTTTTTCTCTGCCACCGCTATGCCGATCTTCAACAACAAAATCACCGCTTTTAAAGCGCTGGAACCACTCGTGACACGTTCTTTCACTAATAGTATCATCACCATAAGTACTCGAAATAACCCGATGAGCCTCAGCCGCCGATTTTTTCATGTTGAAATGAAAAAGTAAAATCTCCCGCAAAATTTTTTTAAGAAAATGTCTTGAAAAAACAATAAAATAAAGAACCAAAACTATTTGTGAATATTTTTTTTAAAATTAATCTGTATCAATATTTAGTTATCTATCATGGAATTATTTTTTCTTATGTGTTATAAAATTTATTATATGCCTTTTGGACAAATCAGGAATATAAAAAAAAAATTATATAGTTATTAAAAATAGTTCGGTGCAGTTTTTTCTTTCTTTTTCAGCTTAGTCCATTCAATATTTTATTTAGTCGGAATACGACGATTAAAAAAAAATGTTTTGAATTTTACTTCGTTTGACTGCATTTTTTTTTAAGATTTTCTTTATAATTATAAAATTTTTCTGTTTTAATCTATTTTGTAAAAATACATTTTTTTATTTTGTTTTAATACTTAATTTACTTGAGACAGATATTAATACAGAAAAGGAAATAAGCGTATAAAAATTAATAAAATAGAAGTAATAGGAAGTTACCAATGTAGTATTAAAATAAAATGACTTTTTTTATTTGTTATGTTTTTAGCATTTTTTGGGATCGAATTTTTTCATAAAAATAATCTTATATATAAAATTCTCGTGTCACAATGTTATGTTCGTTCTAAGCTTAGGATCTCACGAACGGCTGAACCGATTTGGCTAATTTTGGTCTTGAAATGTTCGTGGAAGTCCAAGGATTGTTTAGGGTTGAGAAAATATAACAAAATTGCGACGCAAATACTAAAAAGGACAATTTGATTTTCCAATACAATTTTTTTTTTAATTTAGGTAGGCATTGTGTACATTGTCAGATTAACTAATATTTTTTAGTTAATAGTTTTTGTCGAAAGGAAACAAAAAAATTATTAACGATTCATGTTTTGATTTCTGTTTAAAATACATATGATCAATTCAATATTTGCACATAATGCCGGCAAAAAGAAGTAACATTGGTAGACATTCGCGTAGAACTCAATTGCAAGCATCCCAAAGAACAGCTGAAACTGAGGAACAACGTTCGCAAAGGAATGAGTTGAGTCGATTAAGACGAGCAAGATCACGTTCTGCTCATACAACAGAAGAACGAGATGTATACAATTCGAATGCTCGAATGAGAATGAGACGAAATCGGGATTATCAGAATCAATCAGATGAAATCCATGCAGAACAGAATTTAATCCAAAGAACATTCAGGCAAATGCGCAATGCATCCAATCTGCACAGAGCTGCATTCGAATATAACAATACGACCGATTATAGCTCGCGTCAATCTGTTGTAATTGGAACACTGAACAAGGTATGTGATCAGTGCCAAGCACTGAAATTTCCCAATGAAACAGCAGGCCTGCTTATTATCAAAAGCAGTGTATTCGGAGAGGTTCGCTGCTGGATGTATTCGGTAGAATGGCAGAAGAGAGGATTACCTCAGAAAATACTACCGCATGAAATTGATGATGTGATATCGGCGGAAATCCCAGTTCAAACAAATGATCCAGAATTGTTCGAGGTTATCACAAAGAATATGATCCACGGACCATATGGTGTGCTCAACCCAACTTCACCATGCATGATCGACGGCAAATGCTTCAAAAGATATCCAAGGGCATTGACTTCGGACACTGTTACGGGCTACGATGGATACCCATTATATCGCCGTAGATCAACAGAAGACAATGGCAGATCAACCACAATCAAAGTGCAAAAACAAGAAATTGAAATTGACAATCGTTGGGTTGTTCCATTTTCGCCATTATTATCAAAAACGTATAAAGCCCACATTAACGTCGAGTATTGCAACTTAGTAAAATCAATAAAATATATCTGCAAATACGTCAATAAGGGAAGCGATATGGCGATTTTGGGTGTGAGAGCCGACAATGTGAATGACGAAATTTCACAATATGGAATAGGATGTTGCATTTGCAGAAACGAGGCAATATGGCGAATTTTCTCATTCCAAATTCACGAACGACACCCAACCGTTGTCCATTTAGCAGTTCATCTAGAAAATAGTCAACGTGTTTCTAGACGAGCGAGCGGAGCGAGCGTGCCGAAGGCCGGCTAGTATAGATATAATATTTTCATATTTTGAACTATTTTATTATTTGTTAATGTTTTTTGACCTTTTTTGAGCTCACTTATTTTCTTAAAAATAAATATAATATTTGCATATGTTGAATATTTTTCAAATCATTTTTTGTCACAATTGTAGATTTCAATGGAAATTTGCTCTTTATTTATATATTTTTATTATTATTTACAAAATTTGCTTGTTGTCTAAAAACAGACAAATAATAAAAAAATACGAAAAAAAAACAATTTTTAGATGATACAATGTTTTAAAAGAATATAAATAAAACGAACCAAAAAAATTATTTTCACCAATTTTGGCAAATAAAAATTTGTTAGTGTAACAAATTTTTCTGTGGAAAATATTTGTTTTCGGGAAAATATTTGTTTTCTTTTTTTTTATTTTCGTTAAACTTTGTTGTACCCACTCAATAAGAATTGAATTTTTGTATTTCGACTGTATCATAAAATTTAAAATTTTTTAGTTAAATTTAACTTAAATAAATGAAGAACTTTTTTTTTGGTAAACCTGTCCTTCACGAGCAAAATAAGCAAATTAAAAAAATGGCGGACGTAAAGTCGGGCGCGGACGACTTTAGGATACCCTGTACCACTAGCTTGTAATAAAGTCCGATTTCTTCACAAAAAAAACAAAAACTGAAGAATTTTTAAGCAAACATTTTTTTTTGATCGATCGTTCCTATTGGAGCTATATGATATAGTCAACCGATTTCAATAAAATTTGACACAGTGCTTAAATACCTTGAAAAAGATATGAATGGCAAATTTATTTCAAATATCTTTACAAACAAACAAAACACATCGAATTTTGTATAAAAAGCGTGTTTTTGGACCGATTGGTCCTATTGGAGCTATATGATATAGTCAAACGATTTGGATTAAATTTAGTACAGTGCTTAGGAACTATAAAATACTAACGAATACCAAATTTGGTTACGATATCTTCATAAACAAACGAATTATTCATCTAAAACGCTTTTTTTTTGTCGAGGTCGTCTCAAACACCCCCATGGGAGCTATATAATTTATCCCCGATATCAAAAAAATAAAATAAACTTGCCTCCTATGGAATAATATGGGATCTAATGTGAAAGTTTGGTAAGTCTAGCTCTTACCATCTCTGAGATCTAGGCGTTCACACGGACAGACGGACAGACTGACAGACGGACAGACGGACATGGGTATATCGACTTCTCTATTCACCCTGATCATATTTTAGGTAACTTAGGTGTCTCCGACGTCTCCTTCTATATGTTACAACATTTTCGGCTTGCACAAACTTAATATACCCTTGGTACCATACGGTACAGGGTATAAAAAAAAATATGCTCTACTGAATATTTTAAAGTCGTAAGTTTTCGACTTTTACCACACTTTTTATTTTTGTTTTAATATTAAAAATTTTGTGTACCTACTAAAACAATATTTTTTATTCTAGGCGAGCGTGAAAATTATAAATCACAGTGAAAACCCACTTCAGTGATTTCTTTATGTAAGTTAAAATACATTTTTATTAGAATTTTGTAAAATACCATTTAAAGCTAATAAATAAAAATCGCTTGTTAACCAATTTTAATATTTTTATATTTACGTACAAAATAAAACATTTTTTTATTGTGAAATTAAAACTAGAAGAAAAATATAATACAAATTAATATAATTCAAATTGTGATTGAAATATTTAAGGGATATGCTTAAAATTTCATATTTTTTTTAAGAATAAAAAGAAATTCATATATTTTAAAATTTTTTTCAAACAATATTTTTCAAGAAAAATATAAAATTTTAGGTGTGTTTCTGAAATATGTCAACCACGATTTTACTTTACGATATGATTTTATACGTTCTTTATTTGGTGTGAATATAAATAATTTTCATAAGAAAATTTAATATTTTTTAAAGATTCCTGTTGCCAATTTAGGTTAAAAAACATCATTAATTTTCAAAAATCGCCGGGGGTAGTTTCTAGTACCTTATCCAGCTTGACCCTGTTAGTTTTACGTAACGTTCGGTTTGTCATTTACTAGTATATTTTAGTTAAATTGCCTATTCAAAAGTTTTTGTATAAAATTAAACTAGGGGTTCCGCTTCCTGCATGCTTCGCAAAATGGGTAGAATTTGCTGAACTGTAGTGAACTTCTTGGTTGCTTTACAATCATTTTCTGAATACGATGCTTACATGAGGTGATAAATAAATGAAGCAAAGTAATATGTAGGTGTACTATATAGGTGTACTACACCGAAAGAATAAGGCTTAGTTTGTTAGTTGTTTTAATTCTAAAGTTTTGGATTCTGTATTCTCCTTACTGAAAATTGGCGATAACTAGAGGCACATATCGATATTCATTTCTTGTCTTCTTCAAGGTACTTTGTGGGCTCTCAGGCATCTCTTTTTGTATATATACTCCTCTCTGTACCAACAGTACTTAAATGAAGATGAGAGTTAGAGAACTAAATAATCTTTATACATATGTACTTTAAGAGATGATCATCTTGCTTCAACTGCTAAAAATTTCTTCTATCCAGTCGCTCTTCAAAATTAGTACTTAAATGAAGAAGAGAATTAGAGAACGGAAGAATTTTTATCTGTGCTCTAAGAGATGATCATCAATCTTTCAACTCATCTGTTAATTTCCTGTTCCTAGTCTTTCTTCAAAATTGGTGCTTCAATCAAGATGAATTAGATTGGTGTTTTAGACGAGATCTGTTATATAAACATCTGATGACTCAGACCATTCTGTTCGTAATAAAGAGATATCTTCTAGCAATTGTCCAAAAAAAAGGGCAAGTACAATCACCAATGGGGTGACTAGGTGTAGGAGAATAAGTTCAAAAAACGTTCACATTTGTTGACAATTACGCTCACTTTAAATTGCACGCCTAATTGTTTGGCTGTCACTTACTACTGTGCCAAAAAACTAGTAGGAATTTTTTTATAAATCAAAAAATCTTTATTTATTCTTCGAAATCAATTTCGTTCCCTTCAAAATAGTTCCTTCCTGATATAATACACTTATGCCACCGCTTTTTCCAGTTCTCGAAGCATGCCAAAAAGTCTTCTTTCGGTATAGCCTTCAGAGTGCGCGCCGATTCACGTTGAATGCCATCAATCGACTCAAAACGGTTTCCTCGGAGTGGTCTTTTGAGTTTTGGAAATAGCCAGAAGTCACACGGAGCTAAATTTGGTGAATAAGGTGTTTGCAGAACGATATTGGTTGCATTTTTGGCTAAAAAGTCACGAAGAATCACTGCTGTTTTTCGAGAAAATTCAGCATTTATGGTACCAATCGAGACTTGTCACGTTTGAGGCCCAAAACATCTTTCAAAATGGTTTTAATGGCATGAAAATCATTAACATTTTTACCAACTTATTTAAATTTTAATTCAAATCGAAAAATTCCTACTAGTTTTTGGGTACAGTAGTATATAGACTTCATAACAAAATTATTTCAATTCAATAGGTCGAATCCAAAAATATATAATATATAAGGCAAATAGTGTGATGAAGTGCCCACTCTTCCCGCTCTCGAATAAATTTAATTTAATATAACAAGTTTAGTACAACCTAACCTTTTTTTTTACCACAATAACATGACACAATACTTGTTTGAATAAAAACATGACCAGACAACTCTGGTAAAATCCAATTTCTAAAAATTTTTCACTAATCTAGGTTAAGGTCAATTTCAAGCCATTATTTTTATTATATTTGTAAAAAAACATTAAAAAATTTAACGCTTTTCTAGTCTGGACAAAACAATAGTAAAATAGAACACTTAATTAACTACAAATTGTTTTTATTTAAATAAAAATCATAAAAATAATCTCTCATGTGCAATTATGCATAACTTAACTTAAAACTACACTCAGCTGCTTTTTTTTATAGCATCATTACTCTTACAAATAGTATTTTTAATTACAACACTGCTTCACACATTTACTCCCAAGAGCAACATCCTACCAACTACAATATAAGCTTAAATTTAAGAGCACCGACCAGAGTTACCTTTCTCTTACACTTCCTTGGAACACTTTCCACTAGAGCACAAAGAGAGTGCCAAAGAGCAACAGCAAGAGTTCATTTTCGAACATAAACAAAGAGGCCGAGTGCGGCAGACAAGCAGCGACAGCCAAGCAGGCAACATCGTGGGGATTGCTCGGAGACAAAAATTCAGCGACAAAGCGGCAGGATGTCAGGATGGCAGGATAACAGGACGACAGCTGCTGGTTGCACATTACAAAGCATGCCCAAAAGGCATTTCAAAAGCGCCGAAAAGCAAACAAGACATGGGCGCAAAGTACGTAGACCTTGCCACACAGATGGCATGCGACAGTAGCAACAAATGCGACATCAAAACGAAATTGAGGCACAGTCGAGGCGGTGCATTATAGAGCAATATCCTGTGCCTTTATTCTTTAAAAAAAAATGGAAAACTTTATGCTGTAAAATTTAATTTTTATACTTTCATCTTCGGTAATTTCTTAGCACGTTCGAACTGCTTGTTTATAGACTAACAAGCAGTTTTTGATTGGAATATGTTGAAAGAATATTTATATGTAAATTCATGTCATAATTTAGAGATATGCGGAGGGCTTTAGCGAGACTTAGGCTTATCATTCAAATGTTGGAACTACCTTTGAGGTATAACAACAGATTTGTTTTTTTGAATACAATTTTTTAATTAAATTGAATTTTTTAGCATAATAATTAGTTTGCGAAAAATTTAAGCAGATTTTGAATCGATTTTTAAATAATTTTTTTCGACTAATGGGATTATATTTTTGTACACTGCTGGGCAAAAATTTCCGGACAGCTAACAATTACTCCTTAAAATTCAAAATATTCCTCATAATCGTTTAAAACTAATGGTAGGATGTGAAATAACTTTATTCTAAAGATTGCTCTTTTTAAAACTATTCAATACACGAGGTGTGTTCAAAAAGTAAGGCGACGTATTTTCGATTATCGATTATTTTTTATTTTGTTGTGTTGGTACCCTGTTCCCGAACATCTGTACCAAATTTCAAGTGAATGGCATTTTTTGTTTGGTTGTGAGATTCGTAAAGGTTATAAGTGTTTTGCGTGCTCGGCGATTATTTGCTACTGAAAAATATGGATCAACGGATTTGCATCAAACTTACTGAACACACCTCGTATTACTTCAACTGTAACAGATAATATGTTTGTACACTTAGAATGATTATAATTTTTTTCGTCAAAATATCGACCTTTAGCTTTCAACACATTTGCGACTGTTCGAGGCATTCTGTTAACAAATTTTTTAAGAACAATTTCTTCCGGCTGTGTCCACGTCTTCTTTAATGCAATCCAGAGAGTTTCTTTCGAAGATAGACGCTGTTTCCCACCTTGACGAATAGTTTTGGATCAGGGGATTTGGCCGGCCACTTCGCTTCAAAGTACGCAAAACAAAAAGCTCGAAGAAATTATATTTACTGCACAAACAAGAATAAATACCTTAGTTTATTAATGAATCTATGTTGCTAATAGTTCAATGTACTTATTTGATTAATAAGTAAATAAATAAATAAAACACGCTTGAAGCTCTTTTCAAGTTCGATAATCAATTCCGCATAATTTCTCAAGTGTCTGGAAACTTTTGCACGGCCGTGTAATTGGCTTCGACAGCTAAATATAATATTCTGTGATTATGCTGTTTTCCCTGGAATGGTTGGATCTGGGCACCCTACTTGTGTGAACTGAACCAAAAATAAGAACTGGTTAATGAACGGAACTAGATAGTAGTTGCTGTAGTAGTGAAACTCAAAAATAAAAAAGATTATTTTAAGCGCGAAAAATAAATTTTAAAAATTCCAAATATTGTAATTAAAATATATTTCCGGTTACATACCTATATAAAGTTCCTATATGACTCTATTTCCCATTTTTAGCTATATTAAAAAAAATTTTCATTACAATTTCTCAAAACTTTGTACTTTATTATCTTTTTTTTTAAAAATGTACCTAAATTGGCTAGAAATAGATTCTTTAAGAGTATGTCTAGACAATTTGATTGTACAAATTTCCGAATTTACTGTTAAATATAACAATCTGGACAGTTGGAAATTCGAAATAATATAAGAATCGTTGTGGAAAAATACGAATTTAAGGATTCTAGCGAAAATGCTATGAACTGGTTTCATTGAAACATACTAAATGGAGGCATTTTTGTTAGAAATTTTAATACCCTGCAGTTGCAAGTCGAAAATGTATGCAACATAAAGTGGAAGATATCGGAGACCATTCAAAGCTATCTTAAGTATGATTAAGATTAGAGCTAAAGGAATAAAATTTTGGAATTAAGTCCCTAGTTATGTTTTTGAAAATAGGTTTATTTTAATTTTTCGATAGAGAGATTATATTATGCAGCTCCTTAATTACAGAGAAGAAAAATTTTAGAGTCATATATTCGTTTATGATGAACTCGTAGTCAAATTAGGTTTTATCAAATCCAGTTTCAGAGATAAATCTAGTTTGTAAAATTGTAAATAAAAAAATCGTTCAATTATAAAGATCATAATACTGAAACCAAAAATATCCTCAATATGGTACCTTAGGGTCCAGAGGGACAATTTTCATCATATGGTATATTAGAGGGATTGACTGAGTGTTGGCCCCAAAAGTTAAAGTTTGCCAAGGTCTTAGATATTTTTTTGCTTAGTTCTATGAAACCGCAGATCGTTCTTTTTGTTTTATTAAAAAGTATCTTTCTATTGTGTTGTTTGCATCATCTCAACGTTTGTCATATGTTTTAATTACCTATATTGAGTTTTGCTTAGGTTGAATTATATTTTTTTTATATCTTGAAACTCATACATTTTATATAACCACGTCAAATTTTATTGCAAAATTCCGATTATTTATCAATTTATAATATAATTTCCCAGTTTTATTTATAGATAACAGAAAATGGGTTTTTCATTTTTAGACTTTTATTTGACAATTTTCTAAACGAATAAAATTATTGACGCACTTTTTATACCCTGTACCGTATGGTACAAAGGCTATATAAAAGTTTGTGCAAGCCGAAAATGTATGTTAAATATAGAAGGAGACGTCGGAGACACCCCAAAGTTACCTAAAATATGATCAGGGTGAATAGAGAATTCGATATACCCATGTCCGTCTGTCCATCCGTCCGTCTGTCCGTTTGAACGCCTAGATCTCAGAAATGGTAAGAGCTAGAGTTACCAAACTTTCACATTAGATCCCATATTATTCCATAGGAGACAAGTTTATTTTATTTTTTTGATATCAGGGATAACTTATATAGCTCCCATAGGGGTGTTTGAGACGACCTCGACAAAAAAAAGGGTTTTAGATGAATAATTCGTTTGTTTATGAAGATATCGTATTCAAATTTGGTATTCGAAAGTTTTTTATAGTTCCCAATTACTGTACCAAATTTGATCAAAATCGGTTGACTATATCATATAGTTCCCATAGGACCGATCGGCCAAAATCACATTTTTAAAGCAAAATTTGCTATAGTTCGGTTTTTAATAAATGTATCGTAATCATATTTTGCGTTTGGATATTTTTTATGGCGCTTAAGCAATATGCCAAATTTGAATAAAATCGGTTGACCATATCATATAGATCCCATTGGTCCAATCTTCCAAAAAATCGATTATTTAACCAAATTGGTTGTGTTTCGTTTGTTTGTTAAGATATTGGGACCAAATTTGACATTCGTGAGTATTTTATAGTTCCTAAGCACTGTACTAAATTTAATCCAAATCGTTTGACTAGATCATATAGCTCCCATAGGACCAATCGGTCCAAAAACACGTTTTTATACGAAATTCGATGTGTTTCGTTTGTTTGTAAAGATATTTGAATTAAATTCGGCATTCAGATCTTTTTTAAGGTATTTAAGCACAGTGTCAAATTTTATTGAAATCGGTTGACTATATCATATAGCTCCCATAGGAACGATCGGTCAAAAAAAAAAAGTTTGCTTAAAAATTCTTCTGTTTTTGGTTTTTTGTGAAGAAATCCGGACTTTATTGCAAGCTAGTGGTACAGGGTATCCTAAAAGTCGTCCGCGCCTGACTTTACGTACGCCATTTTTTGGCTTAGTTCTATGAAATCGCAGATCTTTCTCCTTACGTTATTGGCTCCAGTCCCATAAATTTTGTTTTATTAGAAAGTAACTTTATATTATGTTGTTTGCAAGATCTCAACGTTTGTAATATTTTTTAATTACCTATATAGAGTTTTCCTTAGGTTGATTCAACTTTTTTTTTTAGATCTTGAACATATATATTTTATATAACCACGTTAAATATTATTGCAAAATTCCGATTATTTATCAAGTTACAATATTAATTCCCTGTTTGATTTATCAAGTTATAGATAAACGAAAATGAGTTTTTCATTTTTAGACTTTTCTTTGACATGCCATATTTTCTAAACGAATAAAATTATTGACGCGTTTTTTTTTACAATCAAAATTGGAGAAGGTCGAGGAAAAAGTGACCCGCTTCACTTATTTTCATAGATTTATTTTTCAAATATTGATGATGAATCCCTTAGGAAATTTGTCATATTTAATAACCACCACCATCCATTTACAAATTTCCCAAAAATTGTTGTGCAACTTTATGCATTGTTGTTGTTATAATTTGGTGTCCTAAGTGCCCCTGGTTTTTGAGATTTGGACCGACTATAAACAATTTCCTCCTATCTATCATATTTTTGACCCAAAAATACTTTTGACGTACAAATACGCTGCTTTACTTTGGAAAATGTGTCTCCACGGCGTATGCGTAATGTGAGAAAATTTACTTTAATGAAGCGCCAAAAGTAAGCCATATGTCAAAATTCTAATCAAACAAAGTAAGTGTGCTTGTTCATGTGTGTGTATTTGTTTGTGTTTGTATGTATTTGTTGCACGTAGCTGTTGTTGCTGCCACATAAAAAAAAATTCATATTTTGCATACTTTTTGGCATGCTGCTTGGATGTGTCTGGCTTATGTTGTCGACTTTTGTTATGCAAAAGAAGTAAAATGCAAGAAAGAAAGAAATGCCAGAAAGAAGAAGAAGAACGCATAAAAACTTGTTGAGATTTATCTTGCCACATGCCGCGGTGCTTGCAACTTGCAACTGCATTAGGAGCAACGCGTCCGCGTACGCAAACATTGCATACTTCATGACGTCATGGCGCATATGCCAGTTTATTTATGGTGCAAATGTGACTGACTCCTCTAAGCATTTAAGCGCCTTAAAGTATGCATTTATTTTCTTTTGTGTTGCACTCAGTGTCATAGAGCTTGCCACTTGTGGCACGTGTTGTGCAGCAGTCTCTTTGTGGCTGGCTTGGCTGACATTATACAATTTTAAGGCTTGCTTTTGACCTATATATTGTTATTTAGTAATATTATGACTGCTTAACTTGGCATAACTTGGTAGGAATTATGATAATATTGTTAAGAAACTTATTTTCTGGCAAAATAAAATCGCAGTACAATCTCCTTTAAGAGAATATACCCTAATCCAAGGCTTCAAGATTTTTTGAAGCACTTTCAAAAAAATCAATTTACTTAAAGAAAATCTTAGATGAATATATAATATGAAGGAATTCTTGTTTCACTTAGTCTTTCTGACGAATAAATTCTAAACTTTGCTGCAAGGGGGCTCCGCCTACTGTTTGCTTTGTTTAAGTTTGTATCTTGTTGTTTATTATATTTGTGTCCCAAAGAATAACTTGAATCAAGAATTTTAGTTCTAGGTTAAAAGAAAGTGTCCCGATGTAAATTAATCTTCTTTTCAATTTAATCGGGAGCTAAATTATGTATTAATTTCTTGAGATTTCTTTGAATATGGGACCGATTTTCACCTTATCATGTATATATATTATATTATATATGTATTGTTTTCTCAGATTTCATTCACTTTATCTTACCAAATTCCTAAGTTGTGATCGAATTGAAAGATGGAGAAAAAAAGAGATGAAAGGAGCATTAGAAATGTATTGTACTCACACTGAGTTCCAAAATATTTCGCTAAACTTTTTCTATTAGCTTTTTGGCGATTATTCTGTATTGATTGCATTGCAAGTGATTTGATAACGATTTTTGGATTATCGAAAAAAATCAGCCGCTGCACTTGTCTTTCTTTCATATGTATTCTATAGAATTGTTTAGGCAATTTCTTGGGTAGTGGACTCTTCCTGCTCGGTCTTTTAGGTCGTTTTCGCAATATCGATATTTTTGATTCGATTTATTCCTGAATTTCAACTTAATTTGCTTGATAGATATTCTTTTCAATTCCCCCCAAAATTAAACAGCCTGACCCAGCTGGCCGCAACTATTGACAGCAATCAGCTGATTGAAATGACAAAAAAATCGATTACTCTTCAGCCTGCCCTCGTACAGCTCTAATGTAAATGGGTCATGACATCTTTTTTTTTTGTTTGGCGTTTATTCGCTTAGTTCAACAAACTTGGCCAAAACGCAATTGACAAACTACAAACTGCCCGAGAGACTACAATATACAATGACAAGCAAAACCACTTAGACACAACAATCATACTTTGTATTTAGATTTATGAACAAGTGAGATACATCCTATATAAAAGCAACAAATATTTTAAGTAACAAAAGACGGAAATAGTTTCGGCTTAAACATGGCCTGAAGCAAAATGTTCTCACAATTGATGTAGGTCTTACTTTATTTTTGTCACAAAATAGTAAAAGAAAAAATAAATTGCAGCTTCTATTTTTATTTTAGTTTAAAATCCAATGTAAATCGAAGAAAATATTTCGCATTTATTTATAAATTTGAATTTTGCAAAAGAGATTCTAGATGAATGCTATTAACAAACTCATCAATGTGTTCTTGTTTCAAAATTTTCTTCAATAGAAGCATTTCTTTGAGTTTTTAAATATTAGGTAACTAACATTTTATCACAAAATCAAACAGGGGTGCCACAGAAAACCAATTCGATTTAATTTCGATGCAATTCCAATGCTTGGTGCCACAGACATTACTGGCAACGGTTTCAAAATTAAATTCATTAATAAAAACTAATTTATACAAACAAGTATTCGCCTCTATCAGTTTTATACTCTTTGGTTCTTACAATTATATCAAATCGATTCAATCGATATACATTTCTTAGTATACTCGCAGAAAGACGACATATTGGGTAGCTTGAAATCTTCTTCTTCTAGGGCGCGACGAACCCGATGTGGGCTTAGGCCTGTATCGATCGCCTGCATTCTTCCTTGTTTTTCCAGTTGCGGATGCCCAGCGCATCTATATCCCTCCAACCAACGCTGCTTCGGTCTACCACGACGTCGGCGCCAACTGGTTTCTTATGCAAAGCGCGCATCGTGGAGCAGTTCTCTGCATTCGATGCTCATGCCTCAGCCATCTTAATCTCTGTTGTTTGATTTGGGCGACAATTTTGATGTTATTGTCTAGACCATATATTTCGTGGTTAAAAAGTAGCTTCCATTGGCCATTCTCGCAAATTGGGCCGAAAATCCTACGCAGAATTTTTCGTTCAAAAACATTTAATAGCTCCTCATCAGAAGCTCTCATAGCCCAGGTTTCGGCGCCGTAGATAGCGATGGGCACAACCTGCTTCTGTATCCGAGGCTTTTTTGATTCTTTCGTAGTCAAGGGGTTTCAAAAGGGAATGACGGCTGACTGTGCCTTCGACTCCCTTGCTTGGTAGTAGATGTCCACTTACGCTTCCATGCAAAACGTCCTGAGGGGCCGCATAAAGTAACCTCGGCTTACTTAGCTAAACAACCCATTTAGCAATTTTTTTTAGGTTATGTTCTTTTGAAAAAACCTAACCAATAGGGATCTCCATAATTTTTGTTTTATTGGTATTACATAAGACACCAACCATATACAATGTCAAAGAAGCGTCGCTTGAATTAAGTATGTATAAGGGTTGTGTAGAAATAAAATGTAGGATTGATGTTTATCCGGGCTTATTGAATATATTTTAGTGTATACAAAAGAGTCTTATAGCAGGTGCAACTTAGATTAACAACTTTAAACGTCTTTATCCTCTGCTGCTCTGACTACCGCTTTTACGACTGAATCTTTCAACTGCTTGTCCTCGACTCCGTGCTGCCAACTCCTGCTGTTGCTAGCGCTGCCAACTGCTGCTAACCATCTTTACATACATATGCATACACGTACAATACATATATGCATGGACTCTATTCATGACACCGGCAATTTTTAAGTCATCAAAACAAAACTACAAATATTGTTGGCCGAGCTCTTATTTTTGTAGTTTCCAGAATTATATTATTATATTATTATATTATTATATTATTATATTATTATATTATTATATTATTATATTATTATATTATTATATTATTATATTATTATATTATTATATTATTATATTATTATATTATTATATTATTATATTATTATATTATTATATTATTATATTATTATATTATTATATTATTATATTATTATATTATTATATTATTATATTATTATATTATTATATTATTATATTATTATATTATTATATTATTATATTATTGTATTATTATATTATTATATTATTATATTATTATATTATTATATTATTATATTATATTATTATATTATTATATTATTATATTATTATATTATTATATTATTATATTATTTTAATTATATTTATTAAACACCAACACCTCCGGTCTGCTGTAGGTATACCTCAATGGTATCACCTTCCTCCATCTGCAAAGAATTTGGAGTGTTGTCGACGTTGATTGGCTGTCCGTCAAAACGAAAGCGGACCACCTGCATTGAGTATCCAGCACTGTTACAATATGCGTTCATAAGTTTACGAAACGGTGTGTCCCGCTTCATTCCAAATTGAACGACGGCATTATCCTGACCAAGCAACTTCAAATTGATGCGCTCGGATTCACCTCCCTTTAAGTATACCTCAATGGTATCACCTTCCTCCATATGCAAAGAATTTGGAGTGTTGTCGACGTTGATTGGCTGTCCGTCAAAACGAAAGCGGACCACCTGCATTGAGTATCCGGCAAGTTCACAATATGCGCTCATTAGTTTACGAAACGGTGTGTCCCGCTTCATTCGAAATTGAACGACGGCATTATCCTGACCAAGCAACTTCAAATTGATGCGATCGGATTCACCTCCCTTTATGTATACCTCAATGGTATCACCTTCCTCCATCTGCAAAGAATTTGGAGTGTTGTCGACGTTGATTGGCTGTCCGTCAAAACGAAAGCGGACCACCTGCATTGAGTATCCGGCAAGGTCACAATATGCGCTCATTAGTTTACGAAACGGTGTGTCCCGCTTCATTCGAAATTGAACGACGGCATTATCCTGACCAAGCAACTTCAAATTGATGCGATCGGATTCACCTCCCTTTAGGTATACCTCAATGGTATCACCTTCCTCCATCTGCAAAGAATTTGGAGTGTTGTCGACGTTGATTGGCTGTCCGTCGAAACGAAAGCGGATCACCTGCATTGAGTAACCAGCACTGTTACAATATGCGTTCATAAGTTTATGAAACGGTGTGTCCCGTTTCATTCCAAATTGAACGACGGCATTATCCTGACCAAGCAACTTCAAATTGATGCGCTCGGATTCACCTCCCTTCATTTCGGACATTTTTTCGTCGGAAATTTTTTTTTGTCGACCGGGTCGTGCTGTACAAAACGCAAATTCTAATGAAATACACGAATATTACAAAATATGATTGCTTACACTTTTCCAATGTGGTTTAACTTCGATTAAATGTTTTCTTATTTATATTTAAGCGACTTGCTAGCTAAACACACGCTGAAAAATGGTTTTGCAACGATTGCTTTGCATTAAAATTGTAAAATTTAGGTATGATACTTTTAATGTCGATGTCTTAAACGATATTTTTATCGAAAACAATAATTGGCTTTTTACACTGGGGCGCATTTGACATTTGGCATCTGATGCCTCAGATGCTACGTATGAATCTGCCGTTCCGAAAGTTTCAACATCATTCCTGCATCTTGTGCAAATGTTCCTATCTTATTGCGTCCCGATGAGAAATTATTCGATTATTTTTCTGTGCAACAATGTCCACAAATAGATTGGCAGCCTTGAATTCGTTAGAGGGCGCCAAAGCCTCATATGTTTATGGAACTGGCACACAATTTAAAATGTGCGGCAATATATGTATAGACACAAAAAATATACAAGCCGATCCAACAAGCGTTTCATTCAGAGCTTCTAGTTTGATGAGTGGAAAAATGTAGAATGTGTCGCATTTTACTTATTACAATTCAATATACCATAAAAAATCGTGTGTCATTAAAATGTATATGACATAGCTCGATGGCATGTACTCCTCTGCAAACACCATTTCCACTGCCCTGCATAATTCGCGCAGAATATTGCACACACTGCTTGGCGAAACTCCAAATAGTCGTCCTATTGCCCTGTACTCAGAAGCGGAGCCTAGGGTATATAATGCAATGGCAATCCGCTTCTCAAGGGGAATTGCACCCGGCCAATTGGTATCCTTTTTATTCAACAGTTGCAGCCTATCCACCAGTATTGAAAACACATTTCGCTCCATCCGGAAGTTCTCCTTAAAAAATTCGTCGCTATTTTCAGATACGTCTTTTTCCCAAAAATTGCCATAACGCTTCTAAATTTTAAGTTTGTGAATTTTTATTTTCATTTCATTTTAACCACACAATGCTAGATGTGCTCTATTTGAACAAGTTTTTCACAATCCCATGTGTTCCTCTCAGATGTGCTCAGTGTAAAAAACCTATAAAACTTGCTTATATTAGAATGAAAAGTTAAATTGTAAAGGGATTATAGGCTTTTTACACTGAGCACATCTGAGAGAAACGCATGGGATTTTTGAAGATGTGAAAAAGGTGTTCGCACTGACAACATCTGACATCTAACATCTAGCATATATCATATTGATAGGCTGACACGTAAAATCAGCAAATTATGATAATATATTATAAATATTTTTTCAAATTAAAATATCAATCTTTTAATGAGTTATTTCAATATTAACTATTACTAAGCAAGGGCTTTCTGAATTTAGGTTGATAACATGAATTAGTTGGGAGCATTAATGAGGACGACGAGCTGGTGCTAACTCGCACATGCACATATACTTGTATGCAAGCGCCACGAGCTGTTTGTGTGTTTGTAGGTGTTGTGCTGAAGTACTTGGAGTCCTTTAGACCTCACCAAGTCACTGCTTTAAAAATATTAGTAAAGTCATAATTTAAAAAATGTGGTAATGCAATTTATGTACTACTAGTGAGCCCGGCAGACTTTGTCCTGCCTAAACTTTTTGAATACGCTTAAAGTAAATAAACATCGTAAGATTCTCTAGTTAGCTTATTAGGAAAAATATAAGATTTTTAGATGAGTTTGTAGCTCGATTCAAAATTGCACCATTATTAGTCGAATGTCGCGTTTCACGGGTCTGTCTTAATCAAATTCTTTCACGTTCATTGAGATCTTCACGTTCCTGGGCAGAACGATTAGATTGATAATAAATTTGATTCGTTGCATTTCTTCCAATTGAAATACATTATGCATTGATCGATTAGGTGACGTCATGTCCAATTGTCCTAATGCTTTATTAGCCATCGTCAAGCATAGATCTTCAATACGAATTAAAGCTTCACGTTTTGCTTGACGTACTCAAAACAAAATATCTTTTTATTTTATCCAAAATTCAGATGGATTTGATGGAAAACATGTTGCCAAAATAACGTCGCAAATAGAACACGTGTTTGATGTGGATGAGCAGTAATAGCAGCAACTCCTAAAGTTTGATCCCAGTGAAAATCATTTTCCAACAACACAAAACACCATTCACGGTTCTCAACGTCGATTGAGAAACGATCTTGGACCTCGAACATTGATTAACAACAATACCAGTTTTTGTATATATGGTAATATGTGTGCATTTTAATATACACACAAAAACCGATATTCACGAAAATGCGTACATCTCACGAACCAATACACACAAACCCATCGAAATAGGCTTAAAACCTCCGCACTGACAACCTCTAACACACCCAAAAAGATCAGATTTGAAATTCATCGTCGCGTTCATGAGAACACCCGTAACACGTAAAACATTAGTTTGTTTTATATATATAGGTAAGATATTGCATATTTGGGAAACATTTCCTTGGATTCGTTCGAGATTAGAAGGTATTTGCAATCAATGGATCTAAAAACATGTCCGAAACATTTTATATGCGAGAGAAATAGAAAGAGAAAGAGAGCATAGAGAAATAGCGTATATAGAATTTGTTTCTACTCTCCGCAGTTTCTTCCGCTTATTTCTTCTTCAGATGATGACATCATGAATTGAAACCTTTTGGAGCGTGGCAGACATGGGGTATCGAGAGCAGAGGATTCTTATCGCAGTATTTTCATTGTTGTATTGCATCGTTCCTTGTTCGCTACTAAGGCAGTTCCTAGGCGAGGCATTGGGCGAAAACGAAACTTCTTCAAACGTCTCTGCTTCTTGCAACACGGTCTTATCTTAATCCAGAAACCTAATCACTTTTATCTCTTTTGCACGCCTCCTCTCAACGTCATACAAGAACTGACCCTGCGACAGAATTTCTGTGAATTGTCATTTTCGGATTTTCTTAAACCAATCTTGGAACCAGATAAATTCCACAGCTTATTATTTGAAATCGTTTCTGGCCAAAAATTTCCATTTTGGCTATTGCCATATCTTTTAGATTTCGGTCTACTAACCCTTAAGCCC
>JBAMAX010000537.1:0-122860 GCA_037043745.1 Chymomyza amoena
GTGGCGTAGATAGCTTTTTGATATGGGATATGACTCAGAATAACATCCTGTTTTTGTAAGTTATATTTTACTGTGATAATAATCTCGTTGCACAGTCGTGTACAGAAATTGGTCACATTTTGCAAATTGATGAGTTGCATTATAAAAAATTCTCTTATTATCGAAGAAGAAATTCAAGCTTTCGAGATTTTTTTGCTAATTCATCAATGACTTCGTCTGCTGTGATTCCAATGTCTTTTTTTTTTTTTTTTTTTTTTTTTTCATTCAAGCGGTCCTATAATAGATAAATCAGACAATAATTCGAGTTATTATGGATGCATATTCGATAGTATCCAAACATTTAGATGGAACATGATGAACCCACTTCTCTTATCGTGTTCCTTTGAATTGTTTTTATCCGTTTCAAACTTGAGAGTGTACGTTCCGCAGTAGACGTAGATACTGGCAATGTAGCTAATATTCTTAGCAACATATTGATATTTGGGAAATTCTCTTCTGGACAATCATCCAGCGCTGTTCAACGAATTGTTAGGCTTGATGTCGCCTTTACGGATCAAATACTTCTTCCACATTTTCAACTCGATGAGAGCAGCAGTTGGCCCAGAATCAAGAAATTTTTGATAGAAACTGTCGACAGTTTCTATAAATTTCTCAGCTGCTTTGTCGATTTTAGATAAATCATGCTTGAAGAGCGCCGAAAACCCTTCTAATATATTTTCGTGATCGATAAATCTCTCGCCAAGATCCATGATGTAGAAGTCCAAAAATGGATTGAACACTTTTTTTTTTTTTTTTTTTTTTTTTTTTTTAACTTCAGGATTCGCTCGTTTTTTTGTCTGCTCACTTTTCGTTTGTGTTTGATTTCAATGTCCAATGTTTCAGCAATTTTCTTTGCAGCTTCGATAATTCCAGGAAACGTATCTGCTTCTGCTCGAATCCTTTTCAGTTCATCGCGTAAATCCTTGGCGAGATCCATAGCTTGGACCAAGTCTAAATCAACCTTTTGAAATTCTCGACTCAGAGGCAAAGAAAGTTGGTAATTCACAAAAATTCGAAATCCATTGCATTTTCAAAATTTTTCGTTTTTTTTTTTTTTTTTCTCATTTCGTCAAGAGTTTCGTAGACAAACGGAAATAATTCATGAAAATCGTCTACGGCTTCATATTTTGACACCCATCGAGTCAGATTCAATCTCTTCACAGTTTTCACACTTGGAGTTTCATCAGATTGTTCAATAGTGTTCTCTAGAACAGCTCTTCTTTTAGGTGTATGGAAGAAATTGTAAACAATTTCTATGGTGCTCAAGCAGTCTCTGATGGCAGGTACCTTTGCTGGTGATAGATATAGCAAGATTCAAAGAATGTGCGGCACAGTGGACGCATAAAGCATGTGGCACGTATAATTGCTTGAACGCCATTATATTGACCAGACATATTCCTCGCCCCGTCGAATCCTTGGATAAGGCGGATGAGGATTATGTTGTTTAACGTTTTTGTTGCCTTCACTACATGAGCTTTGATCGCCCGTATTTTCACTACCCGATGCAGCATACCGAGGTTTTTTCACGGCTGTTTCGACAGATGATTGCGCTTCTTCATTGTCTTCAGTTTTTGGAGGATTGCAAAATGGTTTTACAGGTACTAAAAATCGCTTCATTTTAAGAGAATATAAACGAAATGCATACTCGAAACTGCTCAAAACTATCATATACAGGCTGTATAATACAGCTGATGCAGCGCCGCAGCACGCAGTAAACTGAGAGGCACTGTGACTGACTGAAGTATCACTTGGGAGTCACATGATTGGTCGGTCCGTTAGAAGCGCGGGCATTCAAAACTTTAATGTGCTGTACTGCACAGTCATCGCGTAAAAATGTGTGTTTCTTTTTCAATTTTGAGAGTTTTACCATTAATTGCAGTAATGCACATTGAGACAAAATAAATATTGGCGCTTCAAAAATGTTATGCTTACATTAAAACATGCCTGGAAAAAATTCGATTTTATCATCTTATAATTCTCAGACCCAAAGGGGGGATTGATCCCCAGATATGTTTATAGTAAGTACAAACAACTGATAAAACTTGTTGTAGCTTCCAAATAAATACGAAATGTACCTTATTTAAAAAAATTTTTAAAGTAAAACTTTTTTTTTTGAAAAAGAATTTAACAAAAAGTTTCCGATGACCGAGTCATTGACTATATTCTCACGCTCTCTTTATAAAAATGTTTTGAATGTCTTTTTAAATATCTTAATACAATATTTTAGATAAGCTAATAAGTGAATTTGCGGCCCTTTGCTCCCCGCGGACCCATAGGATATATATATATATAATTAGCGAATTTATGTGAGTTTCAAAATAATTTTTAGAAGTGACACCGATTGTCAAAAAGCGAAGATTTACAAAAAGCTTGAAAAAAATATATTTTTGAATAGAAGTAACCTTATTAACAAATCAAAGCAGTTTATTATCTGTTTATAATTTCTGCAAACTGCCTTTAAAAACCTATAACATATTCCCTGCGTGAGTGTATGAAAATCTTTATCACCTCAGGTCAACAAACCGTGAATAGAGTAAGAGAGAGAGAGAGCTCTCTTTATCAGATAAGGAACACTACGAAACAGACTTTAGCAACGATTATGACGACGATACAAAGATTAGGAGGTTATGACTCAACTTGGAGTTATATTTTGCACTTGACTTAGCGGTAATTTGTTTTTTATTATTTTTTATTTTTTTGCAATAATTACGACATGAAATGAGTTAAATTACATTAGCATGATTTTAGATTGGGCCAAGACATACTTACTTACCATGCAAAATTCTGAAAGTACTTGGATTTTTATTAAGAAACTTAACACTTTGTGAGTTAACAGTTTTGTATGTTTTGGATTTTTTTTTGTTTTTTTTTTTTGGAAATGTCAGTTCGGGGTTTAATGTGTTATTTTTGGTAAAAATTTCAGGCACGTAGCGCTCTAATTTATGCAACTGACGCCAAATTTGAACAAACCGATAGATAACGCTTTAAAGTAAATAGTTAACACTAGCACTTGAGTAAAGATTAAGAGAAGACCGCACTCGAGGACAACTTGAGCAAAGCCCGCAAAAATGTAGACTGAAAGATACAAAGCTAACTACAAGATACAAAAGACAGAAAAGAGTTGCACTTGGGCGTCATCAACTGAACACTCTAATAAATAATAAATAACTAAATTCAAAGCCAAAGCCAAAGAACGTAACTTGACTAAACAAAATGCATAAACAAAGACGCGACTTGATTTTATTTTTTTTTTAAGAGTTTATTTTTTATTTTTTAATTTGAAGCAAATTTGCTGACATTTGCAATAGAATTTTTTTATATATATTTTATTTGTATATTTCTTTTAATTTTTATGTATTTGTAGCGCGCTCTGCTTTCGTTGTCGTCGTTTCGACTAACTGTTGCAATCGGGTCTCTGGTCTCTGTGTGTGCATAGAGTGGGTCTGGGTCTGGGGACTGGGGTCTCGGGTCTGGCACTGGGCTTGGAGGGGCAACTGGGCAGAGCGCCACAGAGTGTCAGTGGCGGCGGCAGCATGTGGGTCTTATTTCAATTTACAACCAAGTGACGAAGTATCACAATTCAATGTTTAAAGTTTTTATCACGTTGTGGATGACAGAGACACACATACACACACAGTGACACAAACACACACATACAGTGACACATGAGGGCTTATACATGCATTGGTGAAAATGCAAAACTTTACATGTCTATGTAGTGCACATAGTCGATATACATATGTATAACCATGTCAGTCAGTTGATACGATCGACCGGTCGTTCGGTTAGTTAGTCAGTCATTTCCCATAAGTACAGCTGGCGTACTCTAAAATTCAGCACCCGTGTTAGTAAGTTTTTACGAAAAACAGAAAAAAAACAACCTCATTGCTAATGTTTGTTTGTAGGTATATGTTAGGTAGGTTCTCCGTACTACATGGATTTGGTAATGTACGCGCGCACAATAACAACGTCAGCGTAAACTGATTTCGACCCGATCTATAGAGCACGTACACAATACTATACTAATAACCCGCTTATGGCGATGGGAATGGGAATGGGAACGGGAATGAGTTTAAGAATAAGAAACCTTCATTTGGTTGCTTAGCTTACAACGTCATACTATATGATGAAAAAAGCGAGTCATATGTTGGTTATGTCAATGGCGTAGGGGTTTCTGCGATCTGCGTTATAATAGACGTAACACTCTATTACAGCAGATGACTAAAATATCAAATAAGACGTAAATGAATATTCATAAAATACTGTCACGGGTGCGACTTGGGAAACTTCTAGATAAATTGCAGTAGACAAATTTCACCACTTAAATCTACGTACTAGATTTTTATTTGTGTTTAATCAAGCAAATCTGAAGCTGACTAAGAATATACGACCTTCAGCTGTAAACATTTTATCAGGGCTATACTAGATTTTTGCATTGTATATCACTGAGATTTGCTAGCTAGGCTGTCGAACAAGGAAATACAATGACAAGACATTGTCCAAATTCAAAGACACGCTCTGTGACATAATAGATATATTACCTACGATTGATGAAAGGAAGTAGGTTTCAATCTGAATCCAGTCAAAATCGTAGTAGTTTCTGTAATAAGGTACAAACTGTTTGGTTTTGGTGATGCCCTATTATGAGATTTAAGAAAGTGTGGCACCCCACAAACATCCATCAGTTGGCAAATCTTAGATATTTCACACAATATTCGAAAAATAAAAATTCAGAATCGGTTATTTGTCGGTAATTTGTTGAATCGAGTCGGCATTTTGAGGCTCATCACCCCCCACATTCAACGCTCTCGCTTCGCTACTGATGACAGGAGCCATTAGAACCTTGCGTACAACAACATTGGAGATGATTATAAAGTCAGCACCTCTCCATGTTGGTTTAAATGTCATTATAAATTAACTGTCAAATGCTACATGAGTAGTGCTAGAGACGCAGGTGAACTGGAAAAGCGATCCCCTCAATCCTTTAAGTAAAGATGAGGCGCCACATCACAGAGTACCACTTCGAATCACACCACTTAATGTGGTCAAGGGACACACAAAATTCCTAGATGGAATAGTCTTGTAACACGCAGGACTAGTAGATCACTGATCACTAAAGCCTAGATACAACCTCAAACAAACAAAATCGTTCATAAACAGGAATAGAAGGGATGTCTCTATACTGACGGCAGTCACCACTGGCTTCTGGCCTATTGGAGAACAGGAGGCCAAAATGCGGCTTCCTCACAATATTCACTGTCACAGTTGCAAACAGCCAGAAGAGACCGCTCTTCATTTCCTCTGTAAATGTTCTGCTCTTTGAAAGCAGAGAATGGACACCCTACAAAGGCCACTTTTCAATGTAATGGAGAGCTTCCTGGAGTAAACATCAACGACCTCCAGAGGTTCCTAAGCCGCACGGACTGGGTCTAACCGAGCTGTACACACAAACAACCAAGTAACAAGTTGGAAGAGATTATTTGGCAACAAAACGGTGCGAAAGCGTTAGTTGGGGTCATGGACTGAGCCACCGCTTCAACCAATCAACCACTTCGAAAGAAATTGTTGGTACTATTATGAGTAACAAACAGACCAAGACCTTAACGGAGATACAAACGGGGTTTTGACTAAAGAAGGCAGCGGACAGGGAGTCGCGGGACCAATAACGCGACTATCAGAAAACCTGGGTATATACACCACCGCCATAGGTAATGTGTGGCGTCTCAGAGTCTGGTAGCTGGCTTTAAAAAAATTTGAAGTTGACTCTGGTTTCCAGATAGGAAAGTAAAAGAGAGTTTGCCTTAGATGGACCTAGGGATACCAGCATAAGTTATGTACTGGGTAGGAATATAGCCACTAAGAGGGCGTGAATCTTACTGTGGCATTGGCAGACATACTACCAGAGAGCTGCTTAGTCAAAAGGAAAGGTCCAGGCACGGCAAGTTTTGTGGGAAATGATAAGTTTTAATCAGCGCTGAAAGATTTTGCCAATTCGAGTAGTTTAACAAAATGTTCTATAAACTATTTATTAAAGGGCTTCAAGAGCATCCCACTGCTGGACAACGCCACAATGGATTCATGTTTTTTTCCATATTCATATAATATAGTTTGAGGAGAGATATTATATACTTTATAAGGAATATCACAACAGCTTTATTATTTAAGTGTTTTATGCAAAAAAAAAACACATTAATTGGCAAAAAAGTTCTCCAATGTTTTGCAAACTGAATGAACCAATTCTTCTAAAATTACTTAAGACTATTAAACATAACCTTACATTTAAGAAGTGAAGTTTTTTTCAACTTGTTAACGGCAAAAACATATATTGACTTAAAATAAAAAAAAGAGTAAGCAAAAAAAAGATGTTCATCTATAAAATACAAAAATAATTCCAAATCATCTAATTAAGGAATTAACTTTTGCACACAGATGCATGTTAAGTTTCAGATGAAGTTGTTAAAGTGTGGCCAACAAAAATAAAAACCAACTGCGGGGGAACGTGGTAGGATATTTACTTAATTCAATAAACTTCATCTTCTCAGGATATATTCGCAACAGCTGATAAAGTTTTGTATCTCTAGCTCTTATAGACTTAAAAATCTAGGTGTTCATACAGACGGTGGAACAAGGCTCATCGCTACCCGAGGTTATAATAAGCATCTGGGAGTCTGCCAAGCCTCCTTCTGTTCCTTGAATACATTGGGTCACTTAGTTTCCTTATGGCCCTTAAGTTGTTTCAACAAACTTTAAAGTTTTAACTTGATTCTATGCCATAGGAATTATAATATAAGGTTGTCAAAAAAGTCTTGCGGTATTTTTATTGAATTTTCAATTGTTCATAAAATTGGTTATAATAATGCGATTTAAGTCAAATATGCGCCGTTTTGTTCGATGACGAGTTCCCAACGAGATGCCAACTTCATAATGCCCCTCTTATAGAAGCTCGCTTCCCTATTGTCAAAAAACTCGGAGAGCCAATTTTCACAGGACTCTCTTGTGGACAACTTCCGATTACCAAGCGCGTTCGTCATGGACAGAAATAGGTGGTAATCACTTGGTGCGAGATCCGGACTATACGGTGGATGCAAAAGAACCTCCCATCCGAGCTCCCGGAGCTTCTGGCGCGTCACCAAAGATGTGTGTGGCCTGGCGTTGTCCTGATGGAAGACAATTCGGCCTCTGTTGATCAAAGATGGCCTCTTCTGCATGAGTGCTGCATTCAAGCGGTCCAGTTGTTGGCAGTACAGGTCCGAATTGAGCGTTTGGCCATAGGGGAGCACCTCATAGTGGATGATTCCCTGCCAATCCCACCAAACACACAGAAGAACCATCCTGGCCGTCAATCCAGGCTTGGCCAACGTCTGGGCAGCTTCCCCGCTTTTCGACCACGACCGTTTACGCTTCACGTTGTCGTAAGTGACCCACTTTTCATCGCCAGTCACCATCCGCTTCAAAAACGGGTCGATTTTGTTGCGATTCAGAAGCGATTCGCATGCATCCATACGGTCAAAAATGTTTTTTTGCGTCAAGTCGTGTGGCACCCATACATTGAGCTTCTTTTTCAATCCAAGCTTCTTCAAATGGTTTATAACGGTTTGATGACTCATGCCCAGCTCTTGGCCGATGCTACGGCTGCTACTATGCCGGTCTCTTTCAATCAATTCAGCGATTTTATCGCAATTTTCGACAACAGGCCTTCCGGACCGTGGCGCATCTTCGATCACCTCTGCACCAGAACGAAAACGTTGAAACCATCGTTGTGCGGTGGAAATGGAAACTGTATCGGGTCCATAAACTGCACAAACTTTATTGGCAGCATGAGATGCATTTTTGCCTTTATCGTAGTAGTACTGTAAAATATGCCGTATTTTCTCTTTATTTTGCTCCATGTTTGCGACGCTATAACTCACGAACGACTAAAAGCAAACAACAATTAATCAAACACGTGTTAGCACGTGAAAAGAGCTTTCCAAAAAGCTCTAGCGTGAACCGATGCGACGAATACAACTAGAACTACGCGCTTGCAAAGACAAGCTTGCGGAAATACCGCAAGACTTTTTTGACAACCTAATATTTCAGTCTTCTTTAAAAAGAAAAAATATTTAATGTTTTAAATTATCTGGGTTTAATCATGTTTTGTTCTTGAACCAGAGGATATAATAATTTGTTTGTAAACATTTTCTGCTTATTATAACTTTAAAAAAATGATTATAAGCTTAACACTTGTAGCCAGAATGCATTTAACAAGTTGGGACTTCTCAACCTAAGAACAAAAGCGTACGTTTATTTTATTATTTTATCTTATGCAGAATATAATATTTATGTAAATAAACGATACAAAAGTCTTATACTGTTTCATGCTTATCACCATGGGGACATATGTTTCATTTAAGCAGGAGTTCTCCAAAACTATTACTATAAAAAGTTTTTCTTACTTTTTAAACGTTATAAAAATGTTCTACAAAAGTCCATAAAAGACAATTCCTGAATCAGAAACTTATTTGCATTTGCGGCTTTCGCATTTCTGCTTTTCATATTTCACAAGACCATACAAAGTAACTTCCAGTCTATCTTTTAGTTTGTCAACTTACGCTATTTTATTGTTGTTTTATCTTAAAACCTTATCAAGAAATAAAAAAAAATCAAAATAAAAAACCGGTAAAAGTCTTGGCACTTGGTAGAGGAAAGCCCCAGCAATAATTAAACACAAGTATATACACACATATGTACACACATAGCATATGAACTCACACACACTCACACCAACACCCACAACAAACTGCACATAATGAAATGTAACGTCAAACTAAGCAAAAACCATTCTGTATTTAAGAAAATCTATCTTTTTCAGTGTAAGGCACCACACACAACTCAACAACAACAAAAACAACGCAAAACCAAAGAGACATAAACACAAACACAGATACGAACGTACACTCACACATGCGCGCAGACGCAGCACCAACAAAAACAAAACAAACAGCCGCAGCAACAACAACAACAACAAGAATTGCTTTAGTACATAACATTGCATTCCAAATGACTTTGCACGAAATTGAACACGTGCTGCGTGCCATTTGAGAGTGCGAATGTTGTTGTTGGTGGGTCTCCGTCTCGCTGCTTGTGGTGGGCTGTGACTGCCTTGACTGCTTGCTTGCTGCTGCTGAGCCGGCTGCGTGCTGGAGCCATATACTCCGCTCCTTCTGGGCGGCTGTCGCTCCCGGCGCCCTCTTTAATGTACACTCTGCACAGCAGAGCACAAATGCAAAACTGACTGCAGCTTATGATGTGATTGCTGTTGTTGTTGTTGCTGCTGTTGTGGGTGACTCATGCTCAGTGCAGCTGTTATGCGCTCTCTTTGCAAAGCGCCAAAGAGAGCGAAACCGCTGTGCAAAGCAAACTGACTGATAAGAGCTTTAACGCTGAGCGCAGTGGTTACAATGCAAAAACAAATAGCAGGCTGAGTCCGTGAAGCAAGGTAGAGAAGGAGAAGGAGGCGCTTTGCTTTTCAGGCGTTTTATTGTGACGTCATATTATGATGTTTTATGTGCTCGTATTTAGTGGAGTGTTGGGAATGTTTAGATTTTGAAGTTTTTAAAATGTTTTATATCTATTTGTAGTCTTTTACAAGAGGTTGGCAAATAATATGTGTTCAAAAGTGAGCGTTCTGTCCCAAACTGAATATTAATGGTTTAAATAGGCAAGAGCGATTTCTATACTATTATTTTTTGTTTATGTATTCGATATACAACAATAATAGTTGCTAAAGGGTTTTATAAAATTATTGTACAAATCGACCTGGAAGGTGCTAAACATGAAATATTTTCAAACGTCTATAATCCAAAGTCCTATTAAAACAAATATAAAGAAGAAAAAATGGAACTGGATAGGTCATACGCTACGAAAAGAGCCGCAAGATATCACAAGGCAGTCCATCGAATGGAGCCCTTAAGGATCAAGCAGAAGGGGGCGTCCAGCGCATACCTCGAGAAGGCAGTTAGAGAAAGAAGTTGAAGCGAGTGAGACGAATTGGAATGAAATTAAAAGGAAGTAGATTTAATTTGAATGAATTTTTTTGCAGCCCTAAGCTTCACTCTGTAGTAAAAGGAATACATATATGTATATACGTCCATACTGCCTAGTAGGTTAATCGCAGGTACGTTTTCATGATTAGAAAGTCTTTCTAAATAAATTCGCGATTAAAATTCTTATTTTAAGAAGATTTTTTACATACATTTTCAATTTGTAAAGTTTAGAATGATTTAAAGAAAAGTGACGGTTGATTGTAAAAAGCTTCTAAGCCAGAAATTCTTAATTGGAGCTTATTTAAAATGTTTATAGGATCAAATGCTCAAAAAGAGCATTTCGTACTCATAAAAATGCTCACTCGTAAGAAAGCTTAGTATGATATAAGAGTATTTTATTAATAATTTTAAAAAAATAATGTAAGAATAAAAAAATCTTTAAATTTGTTAGTTAAATGAAAAAGAAAATAATTGGGTATAATTTTAAAACTAATAACATGTCACAAAATTTTTGAAAAATGATTTCCTTAAAACTAACCCTGCCCCCAAGATTTTTTTTCTACCTTTAATAATAAGTAGATCAGGTTACTATACTTTTTATACAATATTTAAGACTATTTTTTTCACAATCAAAAAATTGTAGCCAGAGAGCAGTAATAAATGGACTAGTGAGGCAATAAAAATGTCCATTTATAGTTAAATAAAAAATAAAACAATCGGGACTGATTAAAAAAATTTTGAAAAATTATAAGCTTAAAACTAACTAAATAATCGTGACAAATTACAAATTTTTTTTAAAATTATAAGCTTAAAATTAACCCAGCCTATTACGGTGTTTCAGACCAGGTTAGTATACTTTTTATACAATATTTAAGATTATTTTTTTACAATCCAAAAATTTCAGCCAGAGAGCTATAGTTGTAATAAATGAAATAGTGGGACAAATAAATTTCCAGACACAACAAAGTTAAAAGTACAAAATAATTTGTTTAAATTAAAGGGTCTACCTAGGCAATAAATAAGTTCCACAACGATTTTAAAAAATTAATTATGCTCGTCGATTGAGTGTCAATTTTAAGTGTTTAAAAAAAAGTTTTTTTACTTGTGACTAAGGTACCAAATAATTGATTAATTAATGGAGGACGACCTGCAAGAACTGGATTAAGAAAGAAAGTCGTCGCCTATTTTATTATTTGGTGGCTTAAACTTAATTTAGTCCACACAGACGTTAAAACAGCCGATATTTGTAAGCTGTCATCAGATTAAATTGCAGCCCTATGCTCGTCCAGGAGATAATGGAACTAACAATCAGATTAATATCAAAGATTTTTTAAAATTTCTTCTCTTTAAAGAAAAATACCTTCAAAAGAACATAAATAATACTGAGCTAGCTATTTATATATTCATTTAAAAATATATTTATAAATTACACAAATATGAAAAGTACCACAAAAAAAATTAATAAAACGACTAGCATTCAAATTGGCTTCTTGACTGCGAGATTTCCAATTAGAAAGTTTCTACAAATGCGAGCAAAATTGTTTTCGCACATTAATTTTGAAATTTAAATGGTTTCAGCCAAAAGCGACAAAGTCTTAATCAATGCCGATTCATTTGGTAGAAATAAATTATAGACTACTCATTCTAGAACATTTCGATTATGTGACGTCAGCGTTGCACAGAGCCTCAAAACTTGCACACGGCAAAGCGTCACCTAATTTCAGTGACATCATGGACAGCGTTCTGTGAATTATTTGAGTATGTTTGCCTGTGCGCTTTACAAATTAGTCTGAGACTAAGCATAAAAGTTGGTTGGCTGCTGCTGTTGCAAGTTTTGTCCAATGGGCAGAGTAAAATTTGCGGTTCCTAGCTTCATGCCGGGCGCTGTCTGCAGGCTGCGCGCGCTCGTTTTGTTGTTGTTGTTTTTACTGGTATTGTGATGGAAACTTTAGTAGCCCCTGCTAACTTTTAGCAAAAACTTTTGATTTGAGTTGCACAAAAGTACCTGCCACTAACTAAACACACACCCCCGCCCACAGCAAGTACTATGTATTATGCGACTTGGCATGTGGCAAAGTTTTCTGAACAAAACCACCGCATTGAACTATGAAAATCACAAAAACTTTACAGACACAAGTTGCCAACAATTTCATTGCATACAAATACCACTTATGTATGTAATGTATATATGTACTACTGTATGTACTGCATGTATTTAAGAGCAGTAAATGAAGCTGGCGCTGATGCGCAAATTTGTTCAATGCTTACCACACTTACCACGTTGACAGCCATAGACATTTGCACGTAATTAAACTAGTCAGGAAAGCACAACAATGTTGTTAGACCACAAGAACACTACAAATAGTTAAAATGTTGCCAAAAATGCGACAAACAATACAAATAATGCAAACAATTTGCATAGTCTCGGCGCACAAAGTTTTAAACACAAGGCAAAAACAAACAAACAGCTGTCAAAACGACCGCGCGCCTTGACAGGGCTGTTATGCAGCTGCAACAGCTGATTGTTGCCATTCGCAGCCTGCGCTTACTTTTGTTGCAATTTGAATCTGAACAAACACACAAGAATATTATAAAAAGACAGAAATATGGCAGCCACCGACAAATATTCTTAGTACTTACAATTTGTTTAAGTCATATCTGCAAAACAAACAATTAAGCCGTGAAAAAGCCGTTTAGTTATGCAGCTGCAGCAGCAAGTTTATTTTTATTGCCATTCACCGTCTGCGCTTACAAATGCTTAAATTTAAATATGCATTTTTACACATTGCTGGCAACGCTTTGCTCACTAGGACTAGTAGTTTTTGGTGCGCGCGATATTGAAAAAACATCCTTGGATAGCGCACGAAACCAAGCAAACCGATTTAAATATATCTCGACATCTTTACTTATAAAATATAACCTTAACGGTCTTTTGCTGCGTTGTGGATGCTTAAATGAGGTAGTGCTTCGTTTTCCTTGCTTTTCCATCCTGCTCCAATGCAAATGTGAGTAAGTTAAATCCGCCGCCAATGAGCTATGCAGAAAATAAATAGCTGCTGCGAAAAGTGCATTAATTGCATTTGTTCTGCAGCATAGAAAAAAGTTGTGATCATCTTCCTGAACATTATCGAGAAATCTCAAGTGTGAGTCCCGCTCTGCTAAATGCATAGTCACATACACGGTTAGCAAGTGCAAAATTCCCGCCAAGCCACTTGTAATGGCCTCCATTTTGGCTGTCGGTCTCTCTGCCAGCAACAATCCTAAAATGTTTAAAGAGCACATTATGCTGCAGCCACCAAAGGTGCCGCAGTGCAGAAATATATGCGAAAATTTCTCATCGGTAAAACAATAGATGTGTGTCCAACAGCAACTGACACTCAATATTAGCTCAACCACCCTGAAGAACAGCCAAATGGGTTTCTTAGAGCGTGCCATTAGAAATAAACTTTTAATATTTCAAATCTTTTTTAATATTTATATGATCTCTATTTTCAAACAAAATCATTTAAAAAGCCATGACACGGCCTACTTATTTACATAGATTTCATTTAGATACTGTAATTTTGTATCTAACACAAATTAGCTAAAATGCTTACTTAAACATAAATAAAACCACAGAAGCGCGTCCAGGCGCATTATTTGCGCCAATACTGTGCCAGTTTGTGTATTTGTTCCACCAGTGCTGGCATAACGGCTGTTATGGATATGTCCAGCAGACTCTGCAAATGTTGCACGGCTTCTTCATCTGTCAAACCTAGTTGAAGATTTTCTTCAACCTTTTTCACCGCCTTGTCCGGCTCTAGCGCTATATCCGGCACCGAAGCATCCACCATTAGTGAAAACAGATTAAGCATTACATTGGCATGGCGCCGCAAATGTAAATAAGCTGTATAACACTGTTTGCGGAACTCATGATGATGCTCGGAGCTAACGCCACCCATGGCCTCAACCATTTCCTTGCTCAATTTCATGGGCGGCGGCATGGGCTTGGGATCGCGACCCAATATATAGCCGAAATCAATGTGAAACAGTTTGCCAGTGGTAGTGAGTAGCAAATTGTCCAAATGCCGATCTCCAACGCCTACAAGAAAAACAAAAATTAATGTAAGAATAAGATAGCTTAGAGCTTCGTATTTACCCAGCAAATAGGTTATAACGCAGTAGCCGGCGCAGCTCTTTATATATGTATCCATAACTTCAGAGGATATGCCATATGGTCCATTCTCACAGGGATGATGCTTTCTAAAGAAATTGTGTATATTGCCCTCTCGTGCCAGCACCTCAGCCACCGTACAAGAATCTATATACTGCAAAAATCCATGTTTGGAACTTGTAGCCAACACCTTGTAGGGCGTCAATTTTAGATCCAAATTCTCACGACGCAATAACTTATCCATGAGTGTAATCATTTGCAATATGAGCTGATCCTGACGCAGATCATCACCATGCTTAAAAATGGCAACATACTCATGCTGTGCTATGGAGGTCACAAAGGTCAATCTGGTAGGCAAAAAAAAAATGGTTTTAAAATGATTAAAGATGTTGCTGCATATACTTACTTAGCCGGCATAAGCGCGCTCTTGAATAGCGACGTGCGTGACGGCACAATTTTGGTTATGTAGACATCCGGATCCAGTGGAAATGGTATGGGCTCAAAGTTAGTAAAGTTTACCTTGAACATGTCCTGTTCGGCCAGCAATTTTTGAAATTTTTCTGTTTTCTTGTTGCGATTGCCAGTTTCTTTGGCCACTTGTTTAACCAATTTTACCAATTCGTCAATAAAACGCTGCTGCTTTCGAAGATTGTAAAAAATGCCACGCAGCTGAAATTTACCTAAAAATTGAAAAATAAAATAAAAACCTGATTTACTTAAGATCACAAGTTTTCATACTAACCACTCTCCAGCACCTTCAAAAACATTTTCAATACCATATCGTACATATCATGCGCCCGCACATCCTGCTTTCTCACAGACTCTACATCCTCCACTTCTATATACAAATACCAGTAGAAATAATTGGCCAATGTAGCATTTGCACAAGCACGTTGTATAAGGAATGTGCAGAGATTGGCCGGAACTCCGCTTATGCTGACACCGTCTCCCAACATTATCGTATTCGATTTTTCAGAACCATCAGAGGCAATAGACGCGGTGCCATCGCCTGCAGCTGCAGCTACACTAGCATCTGTTCGTTCTACGCGAGATGGTGCAACGCTACTCTTTGTTGTGGTCATAATAGACTTTTCTCCCTTGATGGCTGCCAACACGCTAGCTGCACGCTGATTTGCCGGTATGACCGATGCATACAGTGCGCTACTGGTCACGCTCAGGTCCGACAAAGTGCTTTGATCCAACATCGAACTATTATCGTCCAGCATAGAGCACACAACATCACGTTCCGGAAAAATGCACTTGTGCAGCTGAACAATATCACGTAGGTTTTCATATTTTAAAGCCTGCACCAACTGCAGCAAGTAGAGCAGGAGATCCTCATCGGGCGCTTGTGCCAAGCGACTTATAGCATACTTGCGCACCTGCGGATGTATAAATGCTGGACTAAGCAGTTCCAGAGCATCCTCAACGTCCATAGGAGCCCAGTTGCCAAGCATCCACAAAGCCTGTGTAACCTCTTCTTCTAGCTTCCAATTGATACACTTGAGGAACTTGGTGAGGGCCTTTTTGTGCGAAGAAAGGTAAAATCGAAACTTCCAAAGCAAATCTTGCTCCTCGCTGCTCAGCACGTAGGTGGGCGGATAGCGATAAACAATGGTGTGCAGTTGGTCACGAATGCTTTTAGGGATTGGGAGTTTAAATTAATAATAAGTTGCATGTAAATTGAGGCAACTAGCTTACTTGGCTGTAGGCTTCGCATCGCGATCTGAAATGCGAGAGCGTTCCGAACGCGCCAGACGATGATGCTTGCGTTCCACTAGGTTTTCCTAAGAAATTAAAAACATATAATAAATGCGGTTTTGGGTGTATATATGCATACCTTGAGTATTTCCGAATCTGGCACTGAGACCAGTTTTGGTTTGGCAACCAATTTATCTGTTTTATCACCTTCCGGCTCAAAATACACCACAGAGTACTGAAAAATTTATAAACCCATTCAGAAGTGCGTAAAAAACGTTATTTCCGTCTAAACTTACATTGTATGAATCATCCACGGTGACTGTGGGAAACTCTATCATGAGAAACATATAGTCGGACATGCGTTTTTCGCGTTCATTGATCACCTCAATTTCACGGAATGTCAAACGATCCAGCCAGTCCACCTTTTGTACTTGTCCATTTCGATGTTTCTTAGCCAGCTTGCCAAGCCGTTGCATTTGCGACTTGGATGATTCTTTGCCTTTGCCAGGTGTCTTCGATGGAAAGCTGCCATCGCCCTCCATGCCCAGCCAAACTCTTAAATCATACATGCCCTGCCGAAACATGCCATCCTTGCCAAACAATGAGATCGCTGTGCCACCAATAACAGTGGTTTGACCAGCACCTGAGCAGTCTAAAATGGTCAAAACTAGCATAGCCGTGCGTGGTAGATCAGAGAAAAGCAGGGGCAGCGTAACCCACTCATTCCAACTCCAGCGTTTACCAAAGGCTTTATAGGAGCTGTTTACAGGCAAACAATAGGGGCGTCCCTTATTATAGATCTGTAAACGCACTTGAAAGGATGGATATTCCTCGGAATATAGACCCGAAAAACGCAATATGGGATCGTCCAACAGTTTTTCATAGTCAGGCTGGCGTTTTTTGCCCTCGAGTGTGCCCCTATAATAACAATAATTAGTTGCATTTTTTTTATTGTAAAGAATACATACACTTTTATTTGCACGCGTTCGTGCAATGAGGAACTATATATGTAGCGAAAATGATCGTCGGGCTGATCCATTTTATTGGCTTTGCAAAAGTTATTTGCAATTTTCTTTTACATATGCGTAATTTTTCACGGAACAACAAAATGCGAAAAACAATGAACAGCTGTTAGCAGCATTCGCTCTTCTGCGCACTCATATGGTGAAAGAGCAGTTTATTTGAACCAGTTCCGCGAATTGTTGCGCACTAGTTCATCAATACACACAAGCCCGCGCATGTTTTTCTCAGCTGTTAAGCTGTTGCATTCATTGATTTTTAATAATTTTCTATATTAAAAGTGTTTTAAAAATGTCAACAAGTGCTACAATAAGTTTGGCCTTGGATCGGGTCAACTGGAGTGCATTATCGGAAAATCAAGAAACACAGCCACGCATCTTTACGCCAGGCGAAGTGCTTATGCCAGAGGCAGGCTTTATGCGTGGGCATGGCACATTTGTTGAGGATGAAAATATAAAAGCTTCTGTGGCAGGTGTCATTGAAAAGGTTAACAAATTAATATCAGTGCGTCCTCTAAAGAGTCGTTATGTAGGTGAGATTGGTGATGTGGTTGTGGCACGTGTTGTTGAAGTACAACAAAAACGCTGGCGCGTCGATACAAATTCACGCTTAGACTCAGCCTTGCTGTTGTCTTCAGTGAATTTACCAGGTGGAGAGCTTAGGAGGCGCTCTGCAGAGGATGAGCAAATGATGCGTCGGTATTTGGATGAGGGTGATCTCATATCCGCGGAAGTACAGGTGGGTTAGTTATGAGACGTTAACATTTTTTGTTAAACTTCTAACATCCCACATAGAACATATTTGAGGATGGCATGTTATCCCTCTACACACGCAGTTTAAAGTATGGAAAACTTTCCCAGGGCGTATTGGTCAAGGTATTTCCTGCCCTAGTGAAACGCCGTAAAATGCATTTTCACAATCTGTCTTGTGGCGCTTCGGTTATACTTGGCAATAATGGTTACATTTGGATATCACCCACAAAAAACGACGACCAAGAAGGCGGTGAGGGTGGATTTGCACAAAATCTTAATGAAGTGGTGCCCAGGAATGAGCGTGAGGTTATTGCACGACTGCGCAACTGCATTTTGGCGCTGGCAAAGTGCAAATTAATGTTATATGACACTAGCATACAATACGCCTACGAAGAGTCCTTGAAATATGAAGTGTATGAGCTCCTGCAGCAGCATGTTATCTTTGATCTTGGTGAACAGACGCAGGCCAAGCTAAGAGATATAGATGATGTCTAAACCACATATACATAGTTTAAGCGTAAACAATAAAGCTAATATTTTTATATTTGAAAAGCCTGTGTGTGTAATTTTTGCGTATATGGCAGCTCTTTGTCTTAGTGGCAGCCCTATGCAGTTTTGCTGCAAGTTGACAACGCTGTCGCGGTTCGTGTATTGATGTAAGCAAAACGCGCTGAAATTGTGCCCAAAAATCTTTTTGTGTTAAATTTTAAACCAAAGTTTCGCATTTAAGTACATTTTTTTGTGTGATTCATAATTTGTATACAATTACAAACAACAAATATAATATGGCCAGCACTAACAGCGAGCTCGAGGCCGAACTGAGCAATAAGAAAATTTGCCGCTTTTGTTTGGCCCAAAATGCCAAACTTGACTCAATTCATACATCAAATGCACGCTTTAAATCATCAGCAACACTTTCTTTGCAAATAATGGCCATCACTTCGATCGAGGTAAGCGTATGTGGTCTGTAAATTACACTAATATTTATAAGGAAAGTGCAGAAATGTTCAGCAAAATAATTAAGAACTCGGCTAAGACCTGCAGCTGTTGGGTTTGTTTCTAAATAGACTGCGTTGGCGTCTTAGCTAAGCATGCTTTGGCGCCAATATAATGAGACGTCCCAAAAATTAGTAGCTTGTATGCAATACATAATTGCTTTTGAGACTTTAAAAGTTTTTAACAATAATTTGTAATGAAAATTGTGATTTTTTGTCAATTGTTTAACAATATGGCGGCCGCAACTGTACAACAAAAGTCTCACACAGACATAAGACAGTGCTGCCAAACAGCGAGTGCTGCCACCTGATAACAATTTTTATTGCCTCTTGTTTGAATTTGTTTACAAACAATTTAAATTAGCTATTTAGATTTTTCATATGATTGCTGTTTTATTCGTATATCAAATATATATGGTTGAATTCTTCATAGTAAGTCTTATATTTAAATACAATTGGCAAGTAAATAATATAAAAATAAACTTTATACGTATAATAATATAATATAAAATATTCGAGTTAAATTTTGATCTAGAGCAGAAAATTCAGTCAACAATGAAGCTCGCGCAAGTTATTAATAATAATGAGAATAGAACTGCAGTAGAACTACAGTCAAATTTAAAACAAAAGTTTTAAGTAAACCTAAAGTAAATGGAATATAAAAGCAGCGGCAAAAGTGATGATGTGCATGTGCTGCACGCTTTGTTAACAAATCGGGCAGTGTTTGTGCGTTCCTTAACTAAAGAGCGGGTATTTCCAATCCCTGAAAAACCACAAAGAATTTACCCAGCCTTGCTGTTAGTGGTAGTTTTGTCGGTAAAGCGAAGTATGCGAGTTAGCATTGAAGTAACGCATGGGATTTGCTTTTGACGGTCCATCATCGGCGTTGATGGCACATTTGATTCATAATCCACTGCTACGCGCTGATTAACAAAGGTGAGCAGTGTGAGCATGTCGTATTTGAGACCATTTTTGTTCAGTTCCGCAATAAGCGATTGCATATACCAGGAGCCGTTGGTAGTATTGCGCCAGGAGTAGTACCCTAAATACATAAAAGAAAAATTAGTATTGTATAGCAAGAAATTAATGTAGAAGTATTTTTAAACATTTAGTCAACTGTTAGCGGAAGTTCTAAATTTGGTGAGGGGTTTCCCCAAATTCAAGCAGCTACATTTTATGCTGATTTATAGATAAAGCATAAACAAATGCCCTAAGCTAAATTAAAAGCTATGAAGCCTTGCAATTTGTGCTGATAGATAAAACATAAAAAATCCCCCAAGCTAATTTAAGATTTATGAAATTGTCAAAGAAAAAATCACCAAATCTAATTTTAAAATGGGCCAAAATGACTCAGAATCAGATAACCCGACTATAATACATATATTTTGTTGCGAAATAAGAATTGGTTAGATTTTGATAAGTTAATAATATTAAGCAAACTCAGTTACAACCTGAAGCTCAAAAATTGATTGGAAGCAAATAGTGCAAATGAGTTATACTTTTGTTCATTAAAAAGGGCTAATCATCACTTAATTGACAAACTTTATAAACACCTTCCCCCTTAACGTGAAGGTTCTAAGAGCAAAAACACGTTCAGAAAATAGTTTTAAGCGGAAATAGCGTCATCACTGAAACCCAGCTACCTATAAAATTACTTTATACGCCTTTGCTCACCTGGTATAGTAGAATATGAGAATAGAAAATCGGCATGTATGGGTATCCTGTAGCTCATTGAGGACTCGCCATCCGTTTCGGTCACGCACTTCTCCAGCATAACGCCACCGTCCAAGCGATCACCTTGGCAGGCCTGTATAAAGAACAATTTTGGTTTTCCCGCCAATGTTGGGCATATATGTGATGTAAAGTAGTGCCAAATGTTATCCAACTTATATTGCACATCCTTAGCATAGATGTAACCATGTTCGCCATGCGATAATATGGCAATGGCTATGCAGTCATGATCTGTATGATCCAAAGAGGCAGCCTTTTCAATATGTTTTAATATGTCGCGCAATTTGCAGTCTTTATGCACAGAGACATCAAAACCCAAACGTTTCAAGGCTTTGCGCAGCTCCTCGGAGTCAACATTAGTGCCGGCTCTGGCCTTGAGCGAGGGAATTTCAAAGAATTCATGGTTAAATATTATGGCCAAACCACGGTGCTTATGGTTCATGTTGTACTCGCTGGCATAACGATCGACGGGCATGCGAGCCACAAATTTATTGGGTAGCAAAACGCTGCATAGACAAAATAAAATGTTAGTTTAGGTCAGTTTTTAAATTTTGCTTTTATTGTTTTTATCAAAATATGCCATTTCTCTTCTTCTATTGCGCAGCATAAATTTCAATTTTCCCTTTCATAGACCAAAGGGCGCAATTGCGAGGGCGAAAGAGACGTCGCGACGCATGACGTGCACTTGCACTTCTTACACTTACCTAGCTGCTGCTGCATTTGTGTTTGGCGTTGTTGTTGTTGCCTCTGCTGCGCAGCCTTGTGCATCGGTCTTATCACCAGTTCCATTTGTATTGCTCAAAATGTTTTTTGTTATGCACTCGTCCGTCATTTTGATTTCGACTCTCTTTTGCTCTCTCACAGGCAGACGCCGCGCGACGTCGTTTGTTTGATTTTTATTTTTCCTTGATTCTTTTTTTTTCGTCTTCCTTTTGTTCGTTTGGTACTTCGCGCTGCAATTGTTGCTTGCGCCCTTTCAAGGCAGACAAACTGTCTACTTTTGTTTTAGCTATTGATTTATTTTAATTCAATTTCACTCAGCTGGTTTATTTTGCTTTTTTTATTTACAAACTGCAACTTCACTAAAATAGTCAAGATGTCCTTTTATGGTTAAACCGTGTTTAATCAATTAATTCGCGGAGGTTAGATCTGCTCGCTCTACAAAAACAAACTGATTTTGCAAATGTAGTTGTTTAGCGTGTCTGCACTTTGCCGCCAAGTGCAGCGCAGTGTTGCCATATCACAACGCACAGGTGCTGCCAACTGAGTTGTCGCAATGCTGCCATATTGTGCAAACATTCGAACCGTTTTATTTATTCTTGAAGACTAAAATGTGAATGTTTTATTTAAAAATAGTTTATTAGTCCAATAACTTAATATAATTTGTTTATTTGGAAATATTCATTAGTATCCTTAAAGACTTTATCAAGCGCAATTCCACTTAATATCAAGTTTAGATATGCTCTTGCGAGCAGGCTGCGGTGTCTCAGAAATCTTTCGCTGTATCTGCTTGGGTGCCTTCCAATCTGTTCTTCAACTGTATGCAGTTGGAGGTCTTTATGGAGTGTAGAAACGCGTACGTACCAATGTCAGTCGATTTTATCTGTCGTAGTACCCGATTCTGCAATACCTGTATACGTTTATAATTGGATTTGGCAGCAATCCACCAAATCTGTACTCCATAAAGCCATATCGGCAGAATACAGTGCACGTATGCAGCTCTTTTGCTTGTCAGTGGCGAGGTGCTCCTCTTATTGTTGAGCCACCACAGTTGTAGCAGTCTATGATGACATTTTTTACTGTAGCTTTGAGACTTGGCCCAAAGGTAAGGCGCTTGTCCAAAGTGATGTCGAGTACTTAACTTGTGACGGCTGCTCCAGTGTAACTGCCTCTAGCTGCATTGAAGGGCTATGCTTCAGTCTTTTGAGTGCCCAAAAACTAAGAAATTTATTTATTTTTTCCAGGTTTTTATAGAGCTTTAAGAAATACAATCATTAATTAGACTTTTTCTTTTTCTTCTATTCCATAGGTTAGCCAAGACGATGGCATGCCCAGCTTCATTTGTTGCGACTGTCGCTTGCTATTTGAGCACTGCTACCGCTTTAAGCAAATGTGTAAAAAGGGTGAAAACTTATTGCGCCAGTTTCCCTTGACGGGTACTTGGCCAGCGCCGTTGGAAAGACCGCGACCGCCACTCATGCCCAATCAATCTTCGAAAAAAGATTCGAATCAGTCGCCTGCGCCTGCAATGAAGCTATTAAATAGCACTATGGCTATGCCAGCAAATGTCATAGTTGAAAATGTGCAAGTTTGCGAGTCTAGCTTATTAACCGAGACTTACTCCAGCTCGATAGATACAGTGACAACAACAATTAAAGCGAGAAATACTTATGCCAATACCCAATCTCAAGCCTATCAAGTTAAAGTGGAAAACAATCAAGAGCTATCCATGGATGATGTGCGGCATATGATAGCCGATATAGGTGGGGTGGAGTACATAGAAAATGCCACAGAGGCATATACTGTAACAACGCTAAGTAAAACGACGCCAAAGCTACTTAACAAATCCTCTATGCGCATATTGAACAAGTGTGCAAATTTGCCTGTGGAACCAAGGCTTGCAGCGCCGCAAATTACACGTGATGAAGCGGGTAATGTAGCTGTGGTTTCAGAAATACTAGATCCCAACAATCTTGAAGCAGTGGAGATGGATGTGGTCAAAAAACCTATGCCTGTGAAAACCAATGTCTACCCGTGCCCATATTGCGAGCGTTCCTTTCCGTTGCTGCAATTGCGTGACATACATATGGTGAATCACACACGCAAGCGCAGCTTTCAGTGTCCTGAGTGCGACAAAAGTTTCTTCTCTAAATATGATCTGCAGAAGCACGCCGTTGTGCACACTGGTGAACGACCTTTTAAGTGCACTGTCTGCAATAAGGGTTTTACGCGTGGGGCACTGCTACATCGTCATGAACGCTCCCATACCGACATTCCCAAGTTTATTTGTGTCTACTGTGAGAAGCCATTTATTTCAAGAGAGGAGATGGAGAAGCATGCTGAACGGCATACCAAGAAACGTCCATTCCAATGTGGCGTTTGTAATAAGGCCTTTGCCTTTAAGCAAGGCCTGGAGCGGCATGAAGTAAGTTTAGTTGATATACATATCTAACTACAAAGTGGCTTTCATGATCTCCTTTTTATAGATTATACATTCTACGGATCTGCCGTTTCCCTGCCAGCATTGCAATCAGACTTTTACAACAGCGCGCAAGTTAGCTCGTCATTTGGTGGCCCATGCCGGCAAGCGTGCTTTTCCCTGCAAGTACTGCGGCAAATCCTATCTGCTTTCGCATCATCTCTCACGCCATATGCGCTCGCACAAGCAAGGCTCTTCAACATATATTTGCAGCATTTGCGAAGATACGCATCAGACCTATGAAAGTTTGGTTGATCACTCGCTTATACATGCCAGTCTTTCACTGATTTGTCCGCTGTGCAAGGAGACGATAGCCGACCTTGACAGCGTAGAGCAGCATATTCAAGCGCATAAAGCCAGCGATAGCTTTGCTTGTGAGTTTTGCGATTTAATATTCCTGAACTCAAGCAAGTTGCAGACTCATATAGAAGATGATCACGTTGTTGATATGGTTCCCTATAAAAGCAACGATGGGGAGATGGAGCCAGACTTATTGCAGCAGCTGCTAAGTGATGATCCCGATCCAGATGTGCCGGAGGTATCACCAAAGCCACCCCAGCCAAAAATTCGGAAACTAAATGACACAGAAAATAAAAACTCCTCACCTCAACAGCCTAAACCAAAAATAAAGACGGAGCAGTTGTCGCCGCAGGGCAAAGAGTCTAAAGTTAAGTCGGAGCAATCATCGCCGGAGTGTAAGGAGGAGTCGCAGAAAAGCAGTTCAAAATCCTCAAGCGTTGCAGCAAAATCACCAAAACCTACATCCGGCAAGCGTCAGACCAGACGCTCTGGTAATACAGAAAAGGACGACGCACAGCCGATTAAGGTAGCAAGGAGGGAGGCCGAAACCTTGGCCAAAAACGGACGCGCCACGCTCAAGAATGTGCGCAGTGCGTCTGAGGCCGCAGACAAAAAAAAAATAATTAATTGATAAGTTTAGCCATTAATGCGAAAGATTATTTTACTAATAAAAAGAAAATGCAATTACTTCGAACTTATTCTTTTGCCGATTACCTTTGTTGTTGCTTTGCCTATCCTTTTAAACAATTAAACACAATTGCAATTAACTTGTGTTTTTGTTTGTATTTCCTTGTTAGCATATGTATGCTGCTTACATTACATTTAAATACGTGTCGCACTGCCACAGAATGTGTGTTGTGTGTGTATTGAACCAACCATTGCCAAGAGAACTACATGTTGATGACTTAGTGCTCATAGCCATCGGGTAGGGCATTAACATGTGGGTTGTGGAACAAGCTCTTGTTGCCCTCGCCCCAGGGGAAACGCTTCTCACGACGGCGCAAGTACTCGTATTTGACAAATTCTTGGCGTGGATGTCCGTGCTCCTCCTGATGCTTCAAGTAGGCATTGGTCATGCACAGAGCCACGGCGGGCAGTGCCACAAAGAAAGACAAGCGCTTCCAGACCTTGTAGCCGCCTGCAATATTAATAATAACATTAGTAAATGGTTATGCCTTGATCCTGTGCCTGTGGACAGCGTCTTATCCAATACGCAAAATTACATAACCTGGGCTTAACCTTACAAAATATTTGCCATTATTGGCTTTGTGGACATATTTACCAGAGTGTTCACCAGCGGTGGCAGCAGTGCCGGACATGTTCCTGGCAAAAGCAGCGCCAAATTGGCGACGCATTGCGTGATTTAGAATTTGCGACATTATTATTACTATAATACGTCTGTTTGCTGCTAAAATGAAAATTTAGTAATTTGACAGTTCAATGTAGCCAGGGCTATTAGTAAATATAAGTGTTGTACAAGCTATCAAAATAACAAATATTTACTAACGTAGTGTGTGCACACTGGTCTGTAAACCAAAAGTGGCAACTAGCAGGCAGTTGCAAAAAAGTTGTGACCGGTAATTTGCTTTTGCACTTTTGGTTAAAAATTGAATCTTATAAATATGAATTACTTGAGAGCAGCTTAAAAAATATGCCTCGCTCACGTTAAAACTCTAAAACAAAGCAGCTCGTTTTGGTTGCCTCTATGACTTCAAATTTCAAGTTTAAAAAATATTCGTACTTCCACTGTTACACTAACAGCACTGCAAAGCTGTACAGAGCTCTGTAAGTGTAATGTTAAATATGTAAACGCTATCTGGTAATAACATTTATGCATGCTTGTACACACTGTCCGAATCGACTCCACAACAACAACGTGTCGCCTCGCGCAATTATCAATTTTTTATTGTTAGTAAAATAACTATTAGCAATAAATAAAATTGTATATATACAACTAAATTTTGCAACGTTTTGTTCTAAACAAACCGCCGATACACAACTGCGTACACAGTGAAAAGCAACAGCTAATAAATATTAGTGCAACCCGCCGCCGCCAAGGACATGAACGTATGAGCGAAAAAAAGTGCAGCAGCAGCAGCATGAAACGGCAGCAAAATTAATTAATTATAAGCGTTTATTAACTAAAGTACAAAAGTTAAATGTAAACAATAGTTAGAAATTAAGTGCAAAGTTATCAATAACTCTCAATTAGACCAAACAAATACGCTCAAAGTGCAAAAAAAAATATAACAAAAAAAAAAAAAAACGTAGCATAACAGCGTTCCGTCTTGGCTGTGTAAAATCAACAATAATTAAAATTTACTTAAATATATCATGGCTGGCAATAACTTGCGACAAATTCCTTTGACCTGCAGCGGACATACGCGTCCTGTGGTGCACTTGGACTTTAGTCAGGTTTGCGACAGTGGCTATTTTCTCATCTCGGCGTGCAAAGGTAAGCGGCGCCAAATCGCATGCGAAAATTGAAAATGCATGTCCTTGTGTTATTTATAGTTTATATGCGCACTGCACTTAAACAAATATAGAGAGCTATAGCTTAGTCTCTAGATTAAATGCAAAACCTTGACCCAATTGTAAGCAAAAAACTGTTTGTATCTGGAAACCTGTTTTTTATTAAACCCTTTTTGCATGCAAAACTCGCATGCTATAAATTTTGCGTTCTTTACCTTGAGCGCACAACTACAGCACATTCAGAAACTTGTCTGGTTGTCGTCTGTCTGTTTATTTTTGCATTAAAAAAAGTTACGCGGAAAGCAAATTTCCATTACAAGTTCAAGTTAAATTTGCTTCCCCTTGTTTAGCAACTTTTCAAAAAAAAAAAAAACAAATATACAATCGGCTTTTTGTTGCTGTAGTTGTACAGAGTCCACATTTGTTGCGCTCGCACAGGAAGCACCTTGAAACTTCTATATACATGAATGTATATTTATTATTATGCGCTGTTGCAGCTGTTGAGACATAGCCAACTTTAATAAATATTTATTAACTGATAAATGCTTTGCTAGCGCCAAAACCAATGCAGTCGAGAACTTTTTCCAATTCTTTCGAACTCATTACACGATTTAATTTACGTTTCAATTGCTGCCAACGTCAGGTCGTTGGCATTGATGTTGTCGTTGAGTCAAGGTGGTTTCCGCTGCATCAGACATACAGATCAGCAGACATATGTACAATACATATGCATATAGTAAAAAGACTTTCGAATTTTGCATTGGGGCAAAGGAACAGCAGTAACGTAAGAGATTCGCAGACTCGTTTAGTTCTGACGCTTCGATAACCAAGTCTTAATTTTTGTGGGCGGAAGCAAAGCTTCTATTCCGCTTGTCTTTAAAGCTGACTTTCCAACCTCTCATTAAAGATGTTGTCCTACCTTTTTAGTTCAGAAAGGCATAGTGCCTAATCCTTGTCCAGCATAGCCCTTCATATTCACAAATCAGAGAATAGCAGATCTCCCTCTTTTTTCGGTATAGTCATTGCCTCAAATTCTTGATCCCTAAGATTTAATGGGAACTTTCGTCACTCTACATTTTAAAAGATTTAATAAATTTGTCGTTAAGATGATACCTTCAAATCCTTTTAAGGCGATGTCCCAATCCAAAGTGGGTGGATAACGCCTTTTACATATGCTCACATTTTAAAACCAGTTTCAAATTAAATATCAACTATTGATATGGCAGCCTAAAACAATGAATGAAAATACGATTGGGATCTCCCAAAACAGCTGCACGAGCTCTCTGATTTGTAACATCATTTGTGGGTGTCTGTTGTAATTAGGTTAAAAATAATCACTAATTAATTAATAAACAATGCTTGCCAAAATTGATTGTCAGCAATCTACACAAAAAGTCGCATTAAGAATTTTTACATTTTTCCCCGCAGATGGCAGTCCAATGTTGCGTCATGGTGATACCGGCGACTGGGTTGGCACCTTTGAAGGACACAAAGGTGCCGTCTGGGGCGTGGCACTTAATCGAAAAGCCACGCTGGCCGCCTCTGGTGCTGCTGATTTTACGGGCAAGGTTTGGAACGCTGTGAGCGGCGCTGAGATGCATAGTTTTCAGCATAAGCATATTGTGAAGAGCGTAGCATTCGATACCAATTCGGAGAACATTGTTACCGGCAGCAATGAGAAGCTGGTGCGTGTATTTAACTTGGAACAACCCGATGCGGAACCAGAACTATATGCTGGCCATGGTGGAGCTATTAAGCGCGCATTGTTCTGTCGCGGTGATAAATGCATTATTTCAGCGGCAGAGGATCGCACTGTGCGCTTGTGGGATCGCATGACTGGTCTGGAAGTACAAAGGTTGCAATTTCCCAACAATCCCAATAGCTTGGAGATCTCGCGTGATAATCATGTTTTGACCATAACGCATGGTTCTAGCATTAGTTTCTGGGAGATTGATACGCTCAAGAAATTGAAGGAGGTGAAAGTTCCGACGAATGTGGCGTCGGCTAGTTTGCATCCGGATAAGCATGTTTTTGTATGCGGTGGCGAGGACTTTAAGATGTACAAGTTTGACTATATAACAGGCAACGAAATAGGTAAGTTTTGGCTTATACAAAGCGTATTGTTTTTAACTAATTTTAAATGATTTTACAGAATCCTTTAAAGGCCACTTTGGACCAGTGCATTCGGTAAAATTCAGCCCCGATGGCGAACTTTATGCAAGTGGCTCTGAAGATGGCACGTTGCGTTTGTGGCAAACTACGGTTGGTAAAACCTATGGCCTTTGGAAATGTACCGAGCCCAACGAGCTAAACAACTCTATTAACTCGCCACGTGAGGTACCGGCAAACTGATGCTGGAGAAGCAACAGTCGCTGCTATAAGGCCCAAGAACAAGCCTCTCAAATGCAAAGAAAGTGATTTTCTTGAATAATTAATATGTAATATCATTTCTCAAATGGCTAAACTATAATAATATGTTTTTATATTTGAAATTCCAACGATGAACTCATTGGCATTATAGGCATACAAACATACACATGAAAATGTATTGAACAAGTGAAATGCAATAGCAATAAATAACTTAAGTTTCTCATTGAATTTTTGAGTGGATTTTTATTTTACATGTGCGTGCCTGTGGCCCAGCCATGCAGATAAATGGTGGTAAAGTTAAGCAAAGGTTCACCCTGGTGCACTTCGGGACGATGCTGCAGATGATCAAACCAGCGAGAAAGATTGAGGTAGTTTTCCTTGTCAATTGGTGAGAGGGATTTCTGTAATGAAATGCATATAAGTGGGAGTATATAAATATAAAGCACAGTAAACGCACCACAAGATCATATATGGCATAATACACAGCCAAGTCTGCCAGCGTTATAAAGTGGCCCACTAGATAGGACTTGCTTATAAACAGCTTATTAAAATCAGCCAGCAGCTGCTTTGAGACATGTTTATCCTTGGATCCAGGCGCCACATAAAGCACAGCATATTCAATCCATTGGTAAACCTGTGCCTCTACTTCTCTAGAGGCAATGCTATTCTTTGCTGTTTCCGAGTTAGATTCCTTAGCCAAACTGCAAAGTATGGTTGCAAAGCCGGCAACCACTTTGTTTTGGCCGCTGGTGCGTGTTACGACCTTGACAATAAAATTGGGATTGTTGGCATTAGTGCACGGGTGGCACATGCAAGATACGAAGTTAATTGTGCTTACCTGTTCCTCGTTCAACTGCACTTTGCCAGGTGAAACGCCCAAACATTGGGCTATTTTCTGCACTGCTGTAACGTCACACATTTTTATCCAAATTGTTTAATACTAATTATTAATAGCAGTTTTAATTTTTAGCGCAACGTTCCAACGTGCAGACACTTATAAATAAGGCTGTTAGAACAGAGCAGAGATGGTATTTTTAAGTGCTAGAAGAGTTCAGAATATACTTTTGAGATGGGAGAGTGAGTGTTGCTCAGCGATATTTTTATCGATAATTGGATATAAAAGAAGAGCAATGGCGGACATTTTTAAATTGCGAAGTTAGAAAAAACTAAATAACATTGAAAAAATGAAAAAAAGAAATTTTTTTTTAATATTAGCTCAACACCAAGTTTGTTTGTGTGACCAAATCGATTTGGTAGGCGGTGCTAGTTATTTTGATATTTGGTCGCTGTTAAGATGGGACCGCCAAGTTTTGGCAACATTGATGTGACCAATTGGGATTACATACCTTACTTATGTGGACCAAAACAATAATTTGTGGTTTCTAGCTGTACGGACTCAAGAGCCGTATAGCCCATGGTTAAACCACATATAAAATCAACCCTTCTGTTTGTATACATTAACTATACAGAAAGTGGTTGGGGTAAGTGTTAACGTCCATTACGTGAATACTATTTATTGTACAACAAAGGTTTGTCTAATTTTTTGATAGCTAATCGCTCATGTCTATTGTTGCAATGGGCGACAAATCACAAACAAACAATCTAAGCTTTGTTATAAAAGGAACATCATTTAGTTTCTCGCTAACATTTACCTACAGGATGTTACGCGAGAAACTTCGTCTTTTGTTGAAACGCTGCTCGGCCAAGCTGTTGCAGAAGCTTTTGGTTATAGCATCTGCAACCTGCAGTTTTGTTAAAGCATTTCGTTCCAGATTGATAGAAATAGCTGGTCAGGCAGGCGCTGAAACCAATCTATTAGCAATAAGCTTGACCGTGAATAGGCGGCTACATATTTGCGAGCGGTAGGATTTTAAATTTTTTGTTCTTTAATACTTGTACCCACAATATTCTTTTCACAGATTTCTCTGGCTATTCGTTCTGCTTATCAGCATATGCAGCGCACTTTGGCTTAGCAGCATCCAGCTGCAACGCTATCTAACTTCACCCACTGTCATATCTGTGGATCGTGATTATCGTGGTTGGAATGGTTCGCTACCAGCAGTTACGCTATGCTACTATGATCATGTGGACTCCTTTAAGGCCAATGAATACATTCAAGAAGTGTGGAATGTTTCAATTATAGATGAGGACTACTTTTATTTCATGGATTTCTTGTATGCTGTAGTCAATGCCACAACCAGCAACTATGCGCACTTGGCCAAATATGCAGAGGATGAGCGTTTTGATCAAATAGACTTGTACGATATGATAAAGCAAGTGGATCGACCTTTTGAACAAGTCATAAGCAGCTTTGATGCAAGCTTTAAGGTGCAAGTGGAGCAAGTTATGACAGAGCGGGGTTCGTGTTATGCGATCAACTCACCCATGTCGGCGGTTTTGAGTGCAAAGTTCGTTTAATTTTATTTTCGCTGTATAATAATGTTAATGTTGTATATAATCTTTAGGCCTGTGGTATATGAACAAATGCCTCCACCGCTTTCCTGTCAGTATGGCAAGCAGCAGTGCTTTATTCGCGTGGATCTTTTCGAGAGCACTGGCGTGGTAGGTAACACCTATGTTTAGGTAAGCTTTAAGAGTGTTCCAACTATAAATTATGATGATTTCATTAGCTCGATGTGCACTCACCTTATGAGGTCTCAGCCACAGATGCGAACACCTTGGCACTGCATAAATCAGATGAGATAACAGCATCATATAAAGTGCTAGAAACAGTGTAGGTAACATATTTGTCTGCATACAACATCTCTTTTGTTATCTAACAAAGATTTTTAATAGTGCATCGAAAAATCTGCATGAACTAAGCATTGCTCAGCGCAAATGTGTGTTCAACGATGAGGAAACCTCCAATCTCAAGGTAAATATTCTTTATATGTATGTATATACCAAGACTTTTTTCAAAGCTCTAGCCACTATTTAAAGATATATAGCAAATCGGTTTGCCTAGCGCGCTGTCGTGCCGTCATGGCCCTGGAAATGTGCAATTGTGTGCCCTTTTTCTATCCATTTGTGGAGGGTCCCAGCTGTAATCCAGCTGGTTTTGAGTGTCTGTTGGACTTTAAATGGCCTATATGGGCTTTGCACATATGCAAATGTCCCTCAACATGCACGGAAATAGAGTATACAGTGCAGACGGTGAAGAAAAGTTCTTGGGGCATGAAAAATACAGAGGATGGCATAAGCAGCGAATCGGCCACATCGAGCTTTAGATGGGATCTCATACCTCCCAAGGTGCGCTTGCGTCGCGATGTGGTGTTTAGCTTTGAGGATCTTGTGGGTATGTTTTTTGTCTAGTTAGAAAACTTTAATGGTTAAAAATCCATATATTTATTGCAGTATCTTTCGGTGGTGCCTTGGCTTTCTTTGTGGGCGTCAGCGCCATGGCTCTGGTACAAATGGGTTATGTCATCTTGTACAACATTTTTTTGGACGTTTACAAGCTATGTCACGCCATTTTTCAATATTTCAAACGCAGTTGGTACTTCAGCTGGCTTTACCGCAAAACCGAGCCCGAGTCCAGCAGCGCCTCTTTGGCTGCCACAACGGAACTGCCACCATTTGAATACGTGAATTGATAATAAACAATAATTAGCTGCAAACCAAATGCGGTCAAAAGTTTAATATTACTAGCAGACATTACTCTAAAGAGAGCAGCGCCTAGCACTGGGGGTAGAAAAGAGCTGTGCTCGTCATTCGCCGGAGCAGTTGTCTCGCGGTGTTTAAAGCGTACGGTTGTCGGAAAATAAACAAATAAAAATTGTGGGTGAAAAACGCAACAAAAAATGCAACAGATTTAAGGTTTCCCCCACCGCAGATGGGGAACGGTGTCAAAAGCATTTGAATGAACTTTATAAGGAGATTGTTAGATTTTTAAGCAGATATGCAAATAGGAGGCTAGACGATAAGATAAGCAACAAAGTATCAAGATAAGTGAACGCTGCGCTGCATATTACAAATCTTACTGGACCCATTTATAAACTAGCCAAGTAGTGCAGTGTACCGGCAAATGGCTGATACGGATGCACAGTCGGGTCTTTGTTTGGAGTGGAAACAACTCAACTACTATGTGCCTGCACAGGAACAAAGCAACTATAGTTTCTGGAACGAGTGCCGAAAGAAGCAGGAGCTGCGCATACTACATGATGGTAGGCGTTTTGTGTGAACATATTTGTCGCTTGCCTAATCTCTAATGGCATTTTGTGGTTTTAGTAAGTGGTCACATAAAGACGGGCGACCTCATAGCCATATTGGGCTCTTCGGGCGCTGGCAAAACCACATTATTGGCCGCAATTTCGCAACGCCTGCGCGGTAATCTAACCGGGGATGTGGTTTTAAACGGCATGGCCATGGACCGGCATCAGATGACACGCATTTCAAGCTTTTTGCCGCAGTTTGAGATCAATGTTAAAACCTTTACGGCATACGAGCATTTGTACTTTATGGTGCGTTAATATTAACTTGAACGCTGAATTAACTTAAAATAAATGCAACTCTTAGTCCCATTTCAAAATGCACCGCAGAACCACCAAGTCGGAGAAGCGTCAACGCGTTAACGATTTGCTCTTGGCCGTGGGACTTCGTGACTCTGCACACACGCGCATACAGCAGTTATCGGGCGGCGAGCGCAAACGGCTAAGTCTGGCCGAGGAGGTTTGTTTGGTTTCCTAACAGCCTTGCGCTGGTCACTATACTTTTGCTGCAGCTTATTACAGATCCCATTTTTTTGTTTTGCGATGAGCCAACCACTGGTCTGGACAGCTTTAGCGCTTATTCCGTCATAAAGACTTTGCGGCACTTGTGTACACGACGGCGCATTGCCAGGCATTCTCTTAAAGAAGTCTATGGCGAGGATTCTTTTTCAACGCCCAGTGATGAAAGCGGTGGCAGTAATTCTATAGAAATGGAAATTGTGGATGCTTCGCATGAAAGTTTATTCAAGTCCATAAAAGATTTGCCCGCTTTGAATGTTTTGAACAACAGTCCCAATGGCACGCATAAAAAGGCTGCCATATGTTCCATACATCAACCCACTTCGGATATCTTTGAGCTTTTTACGCACATAATACTTATGGATGCGGGACGCATTGTATATCAGGGGCGAACAGAAAAGGCTGCCAAGTTTTTTACAGAGTAAGTGTAAGATTTTAACAAAATTACAATCTATAATGTAAAGTAATTCTTTTTCTATAGCATTGGTTTTGCCTTACCACTAAACTGCAATCCTGCGGATTTCTATCTAAAAACATTATCAGATAGTCAAAGCCCTGGTAATGCGGGAGAACTACTGAGAGCCAAGTATGAGCATGAGACGGATGGTCTTTATAGCGGCAGCTGGCTGTTGGCGCGCAACTATAGCGGGGATTATCTGAAGCATGTGCAGAACTTGTAAGTTTCGCTGTGCCTATTAAAATTTTTGCTGAATACCCTTATTCAAATTCTAGCAAAAAGATACGTTGGATATATCAGGTATATCTGCTAGTTGTACGCTTTATGACGGAGGACTTGCGCAACATAAAAAGTGGATTGATAGCCTTTGGTTTTTTTATGGTAAGTCGAAGCCACAGTCGAGTTCACTCAAAACTCTCATGTTATTTTTCACTTCAGATTACCGCAGTAACGCTCTCTCTTATGTACTCCGGCATTGGAAGCTTAACACAGCGCACTGTACAGGATGTGGGCGGTTCCATCTTCATGTTAAGCAATGAAATGATTTTCACATTTTCATATGGCGTCACCTATATATTTCCCACTGCGCTGCCTATAATACGTCGTGAGGTGGGCGAAGGCACTTACAGTCTATCCGCCTATTACGTTGCCTTGGTCTTGTCCTTTGTGCCTATAGCATTTATCAAGGCCTATGTGTTCCTTGCCGTCATCTATGCTTCCATTTATTATACTCGTGGCTTTGTGCTCTATGTCACTATGGGATTTCTGATGAGTCTTTCGGCCATTGCAGCTGTAGGCTATGGTGTATTTTTGTCCAGCTTATTTGAAACCGACAAAATGGCTTCCGAGTGCGCAGCGCCCTTTGATTTGATTTTTCTCATATTTGGCGGTACCTATATGAATGTGGATTCTGTGCCGGGACTTAAATATTTTTCACTGTTCTTCTATTCGAATGAAGCTCTTATGTACAACTTTTGGATTGATATTGACAATATTGGTAAGCGTATAATCCGTCACAAATTGGATACCTTTATCAATTCAACATTTGCTCTTTCCAGATTGTCCGACGAATGACGAGCATCCATGCATCAAAACAGGCTTGGAGGTCCTGCAGCAAGGTTCCTACCGCACTGCCGACTATACCTACTGGTTAGATTGCTTTAGTCTATTAATTGTCGCGCTGGTTTTCCACATAGTTTCTTTTAGTCTGGTTCGACGTTACATCAATCGCAGTGGTTACTATTAAATCCAAGATTTTTGCAAATCTTTTATAATTTCACTTTTATTCTTATAAGTTTTACAATTTTAATCAGGCTGTACAGTTCTGGGGCCCTCACACATACTAAATATATAAAATTTTTAATTTTAAGCACAATGTGTTCTCTTAATTAAACTTCATTGAACATTATATTGCATTTTAGAAAATTTTGACACTTATTTTTAAGTACTAAATACTTTAAAAATTGATATAAAAATGCAAAAGCGAATTAAAATATATAAATTAAGCTAAAAACAACCCGGTTAAGTGGAGCAAAAAATATTTGAATAAATACAATTATTACTGCTATTAAAAAAATTTAGCTATCAAAAGAAATTTGACGCTTGGCCTTGGCGCCAGAGTCAGCGTTGTTTACCAAAGGCGTCTGAAACTTCCGTCCCGATCCATTGCTATTGCTGCCATAGTAGGGACTAATATTACGCTGATCCTTGCCTGTAAAGTTTTTCTGTGCCGAGCGTCGCTGTTCACAGTCTACATTCTCGCGTAGCGCTAAACCACCCAGATTGCTCTTTGAGGAACTATTCTGCAAGCTGGCATTGGTTTGTATGGGTTGCTGCTTGCTTATGCTGCGTTGTCCTTGCTGACAGCCAAATATATCATCCGAAATGCGATCAATCAAGCTAGATTGCGTATTAGAGGCTTGGGCATCGCAAAAACCAGAACTACCTTGACTTATTTGGCAAAGTCCTAGCGAATCTATGGAATTCTCACTGCCAAACAAGTTCTGCATGGAACTTGCCAGCTGGCCGCGCAGTGGCAACGATTGCTGGGAGAGTGTCGAGGCTTGGGAGAGTAGCAGCTTACGTTGTTCAAATTCTTCGGGTCCAATGTAGCCGGATAGACGTGTGCTGGACTGCCTTCTAGACTCGCTCTCATGGGTGCGTGCATGCAGATAGATGTCGTCAGGATTCTTGCCAGCTATAACGCTATAGGCGTACTTCTTGGCCAAACTGCGCTTGTTAAATAATATAAGTAAATATATGGTAATATAAAGATTATTGTGTTGCTACGTACCGCAATAAGGTTTCGCTGTTGCTGGTAGTGTGACCCAGGTAATAATCCTGGAAGATGCGTTTGACAATGCGTGCCAAATCCGCTGCATGCTGACGAAAGTTTTCATGTTTAGCTGAAATTTTCTTCTCTTGCAGCGCCTGCGAGACAGCCCACAGCAGTTTCTGTTGGACACAATAGAGAACTTATATTTAGAAAGTCACTTCAGCAGAGTTTTATTTAAGACAAACCTTGCGCTGATTATCCGTCATGGCACTACGCGGCGTGGCGCACAATTCAGATTGTGCACGCTGCAGTGTTTTGTTAATCGGAGTTTTAATTGACGTCAAATTGCTGCTGCTGCCGCTGAGTCCCAATACAAGTTGCGCCTGGTTTGAGGTATGTGTGTGTTGTGCATACACCGTAGCCTTCTGTTGTGCCGTTGTGGAGGAACCAGCCCCAATACAAAAACTTTGACTTTTGATCTTAAGCGCACGCGGGGTTAAACCGCTACCACTGTCGCCAGTTCGAAATAGTTTGCTGCTTTGACTGCCCAAGTCCTCAACATCTTCATCATTACGTTTGCGTTTCAGCAGCTTGTCCAGCTCAATGTTACTGGGTGCATCAGGCGAGAAAAGGGCACGCTTGGATTTTTCCACACGATTGGCAAATTCTGGCTTAATAAGCGGCTTTGGTGGCAATAGTTTGTCGCGTTGCTGCAGGGTTTTGGCTGGACTTTGGAATAATGCGCGTTTTGAAGTTTCACGCGATGGGCCGGGCTTGATGAGATCGTTACGGAAAAGTCGCTTACGAGCGGAGGAGGACGGTGTTTTTCGTGCTATTCAAAAGAAATAAAAATATTTAAAAAACAACACTAATTCAACTGAGAATGAAGCTAACCTTTCTTTTTGCTGCCTGGCGTTTTGCGTTTGGGTGTAGCCTTGCGTTTGTTGCGTGATTTTCTATGGTTAAGAATGGAATTAATAGGAGCAATATTTGTTACTCTTTTTGAGACACGACTTACTTTTTGTCAAGCAGTATTTGAGGTCCGATGGAGTTGTTTAATTTCAAGGAATTTGTGGCTAGATTTGCAGATGAAAATATGGCGCGTCTTTTGGCTAAATGGCTTAAGCGATTACCGGGTGACTGAGCCAACATTCTGTAAATATAAGGCATAATTACAAATTGTTTTCATTTTTCTTAATTTATTACTTACTTCATGCGCATACTACGCTTCTTGGCACTGGATGGCGATCTTACATAGGAAGTAGCTGTTTCACAGCCAACGTATCGATCCACCACTGACATGCTGAGGTATTCATTTTGTTCTGCTGCTTTGTTTAAGTTGTAGCTGCATGAAAATAATATTTAATTGTATAAGCTGAACATAAAGTTTTTTGTCAACTTGGTTCCCACCTCAAACCATGATGCCGTATGCCCAACACATCTCGCCAGCCCATGTTCTGCGCTTCAGCCAGACTATGCGTTGGCTTATATAAGGACGGTGTTGCGCAAATGCCGCTGTCTTCAATAGTCGTTGGCGAGTTTGCATCTTTACTAAGAAAATTCAGTACATTGACCTTCATGCTCAAGACCATGCTGATGACATCAGAGTCTGGCATGGTCACAGAAGGTGGTGGGCGTACGCCCTGCAGACAGCGTTTTATCCGTCTATAAAGTTCGCGTTCCCTTCGACAATTTTCCAGAAAATGTGAACGTGGATCATGGCTATTAAGTTGTGTAGCAGAGCTGTCCAACGTGTGCTCATCAACAAAACTTGATTCCGTTGGCACTGTCAATGAACTACGTTGAGTTTTGTTACATGGCGCTGGCTCACATTGGCTCTCCTCTAAAGTTTCCGGCACATCCTCTAGCATAGTGTCTAGACCTTTGTCTGTGGTTTCATTATTGTCGTCTTCATCATCATCACTATCCGCAAAGAGATCGGGTGAACGCTCATTATTATATTTCTTGAGTAAAAAGGAGTCTGTTAATTGTTGTGAGGTATTCAGCGAGTCTTGCGTTGCAGTAGCTAAAGATACATTCGCCTGATTTGTGGCGTGACTGTAGGAGGCTGGTGCAGCTGCGGTTAGACTTTTAATTTTGCCATCGAAAGATAAGCTTTCCTGAGGCTTTGCCAGTGGCATAGACTGTTCTTCCTTGGGCAGCGGCACATCAACTGCATTGCAGCTGTTTTCCTCCACAACAGTATCATAGAAACGAGGAAACAATGATTTCCCAGGCATGTGAGTCTGCGGCGTCTCCTGCAGCTGTGGTTCAGGCAGTTTTAGGTTTTGTAATTGTGATCCATACAGCTGTTTATTGAGTTTGCCATAAGGACTGTCGCCAAAACCATTAAATGGTGATTCCTGACTACCGCGTACGCTGCTTTTATTAGAGTTCTGCTGTTGTGATTGAGGTGTGGAAATTTTGTCTATGCTCAGCGGTTTAGGTTTAAGCAAATATGGTAGATTCATGTTCTCCTCGTCAGATATTTGGCCCTCATTGTTTTCGCTGAGCGAAGACTGTAAAAAAATTTGTTTTAAAGATGTTTTTGTGGGATATAAATGTTGCAAAACTTACACCACTGCCCGTAGATGGCTCGGAATCATAACTATTGTTGATTTTTATTGCCGCATTTATGCCACTTGCAGCCATTGAAATAATTAGCTGCAAAACAACAACAAAATTTAAAACGTGGGGTCTTTGGGGGTCACGCAATAAAATGTACAGGCACGTCGGCCAAAGCTTAGTGTGCACTCAGCGCTGCATATTTAAGCCAAACAAACATTAGTTTGATAAGTCTAAATATGTGGCAGCTTGTTAAATGCTTTATAAGTTAAAATACCTTATAATATGTGGCACTTTATTAAAAAAAACACATTAAACGAGTCGACACCAAGCGAGTTTTGCGCGCGGAGTGCGTGCTTGTGCAAGCATGTATTGTAGCTAAGTTACACGCTTTTAGCACTTTTTTAAAGTTTTTGAGTGCGTGCAACTTTATTTATCATAAATACATTGTTTATATATGTTTATAAATGCACAGTTTGTAAATTTTGGCTATTAAAAATGTACTTAATGCAAACTAAATACGCACATCTGCTGTATAGGTTTTGGCGGTGGTTGGCCTAAGGTGGCAACGCTGTTTGCAAACAAGCTGGCAATATGTGCTAGAGCGCATTTATGTTTTAGCGCGCAATTTGCAGTAAATTTAAAGTAAATTGTTTAGTTTTAATTTTAAAACATATTGTTTAAGCACTTTAAGCTACTATAGAATAAAAATAAAACTTTTAAATAGTTAATTTAACAAATAGACGCCGCTGTGCTTGTGCAACCCTGCAAAACAGCTGACTAGTTTTCACTATCTTTGTGCCATCTCTAACACATAACGACGCACAATAACAACAAAACGTATTTAATATAAATTTTATCTTCTAAAGTGCAACAAGCTCGCAGGAATAACAACGATTTTAAAACTGACAAATAAAACGCTTAAACAGTGCTTAAGTTACGCCCTACGTATAGCTACAATACTTTAAAGTTTACAAATAAGCAGCAGCTCGCTTTACTTTAATACTTAAAAAATAAATAAACTCAATTAAATAACAAAAAACTCGAGCTACAGCGGCCGCTACACAGACAACGTCATAATAAATTGTTTGCAATGTCGTTTTACTGATTGCCTTAAGATGCGCGGCATAGAGGGCAAGGTGGTTGTGTTGGGCTCCCGAGGTAAGTACCCTGCTTAAAGCGTTGCATATTTTAATCAAAATAAATTTCATTCATAAGCCATGCAAATTATTTCACCAATCATGCGCCGATAAGACTGCAACAATAGCAACAAACAAGCACAGCCCAGCAGGCAGGAAGGCGCAGTGCCATGAGACCATCAATCAGCGCTTCAGCCCAAACTCACGTACAAGTGCGAGACATCTTGACGCGCGAATCGATTGGGCACAGCCTTGAACTATACTACTTGCTCATAAAGGGGTGTGTTTGTGTATGTCGACCTCCTAGGGGCTTAGAGAAGTCTCCTACTAAACATTTCTGCAAGCTTATCTCTAGACAATATGCCAGTGCGCATATTACTCATACACAACACAACGCACTTTGGCTAGTCTCAGCTGTAAAAGCAACCAACCTCCATTTGTTGTTTTGTTTATTTTTCTTGTCGCTCTAATCGGCTGTTATGGTTGTTGTTTTTATTACATTTGCAATACTTATTAAGCAGCACCGCAAGGTCAAATTGTGTTTGGCTATAAATTTGTATAAAGAAATGCATTCAAAAGGCATATGAATGCCTATAAACAGTAGTTCTTGTCATACAAAGATTCTAGTTTTTGTTTAAATTATTAATAATGATGAGTCAGATACATGGAGTGTGGCTTTCGCATATGTGTAACTTGATATAATCAGTTTGTTATAATTTCTTTATAAAAGTAAGCTTTTGTAATTGTTTTACAACTGATTAAGCTGCTGATTTATAAGCTGAAGATCAGCTCAGCTGGTTGAATAGAGAATTCCCTGCAAGATAAAACAAAATGTATCATAAGATTATTCATTTTATTGCCCTTTGGGGAACTTTTGCATGCTAGAACTAAATTTAAACTTCTTTTCATTTAACACACATTACTTTGACTGAGTCAGTCTTTGAGTTGGGTTTTCCCCGAAAACGAGACATATGTACGTGAAGCTGAAACTTCGATGCTCAACTCATATCTTTGTATACTAGAAAACTTAGAAATGTAGATCATCACCTGACCACCTGGCTGTAAACATATTAATCTAAACATAATGCCATAAGCCTAGCCTTTGTTTGTTTATACGATTTCATTCCATTTTCAAAATGAAACCATATTTATTTTTAAATCAGCTGTTTTTATCAATAACTGATATGAGGCCCTTTGTCATACGATCATAGCTAGCCTCAAAAACAAAGATACTTGGTCTTTTACCTGAGTTCACATACTATACTTCTCCTCATTGCCGATCATAAATGAAAACCTACACATATCATCATATCCATTGTTTATATACATATATCACTTTCTTACGCTGTACTTTCTGTACTCTAAACGTGTCTGGCCACTTCACAACAAAGCCACGTAAACTTTTGTTCCACCTTATCATTGTTTACATTTATTGTGCCTACAAATTAGTGTCAATTAAATATTTGCCGGCCTGATTGATAACCATTTTATTTAATCATAAACCTACCGAATCGCTACTAATCCGGCACTATCTCATACGTTTTTACTTTCAGGCGTGGGCAAAACACGTTTAGTCATCAAATACATCAAAAACACATTGCATCGCAACGAGGAACCAACAATAGCCGTATCATTTTTCTCATGCAAGATCCTTCTGGACGATGTCAAAATTAAATTACAAGTGCGTAAAAATTTTTACAACTCACAATGAAAATGTTTAACTTGTTGGCCCCAGTTGGCCAAACTAGTCAATTGCCAACAAATTGTGGTCATAAAAAAAGCACAACAAAAAATATCAAAGAGTTGAGCCTTGTATAAACAAACACTAATCCCGTTTAGTTGAATGGCTTCGCAGCAGCTCATCTGGATTTATGCGGAGCTGCCTTCGTTTTTTTTGTTGTTGTTTTTATTCCTTGGTCATTTTATATGCTTTTTATTTTGCAATTTCTGCGTCCACTGCACTTTCTCTATGTATATATGTATATATACCCGATGTATTTATTTCTTTTTGCTTTCTTTTTATAGTTTATTGATAAGCTAAGAGCGCGCTTTACTTTTTCGCCCCCTCATATGAGTTTTGTTACGACTTTCCTAGGGTTGACACCCTTTTCGCACTTGGCTTGTGTAATACGTTTTTTGTTTTGCTTGCGTGCGCGTCTCATAAAAGATGTAGCATAAAAAAACTCGGAAACAATGGAAAATTGAGAAAGCATTGATCGTTGTAGGGGCAACGAAGTTTTGATACACTTTTTATTGGTAATATTTATGAGATATAATAAGACTAGCTACGGGAGCAAAGCAGCCGATAAGCTGGAGAGGAACTGTGTTGGACAGCTAATTCGATAATAGCAGACATACAGACGGGACTCAGCACAGGGCAGTCTAAGCCCCAAGAGTTCCTATAATTTCAAATATTGCCACTGGAACAAGAATTCCTTTGAAGTATTCACTGGGTTGCTTTAATGACATTTCAGGCTTAGAAAAGACCTGAGTAAGACGGGCATCACGGATTCTAAAACGTGCAGGATATGAGATCGTGCCCACTGAATATATCGCCTGTACCACGCAGATTACTACTACTACTACTATTGTGGCTATTGCAACTGGTTAACGGTCTTGGCCGCGGAAATTATCCTGCGTCAGTGGTTTCTGCCTTGTGCTTGCTGATGCCAATTGGCAATCCACAGGCCAAGAATATCCTCCGTTGCCTGATCTTCCCATCGCAGCGGCGGACGTCCCTGTCGACGTCGACCTTCCAGTGATCTCGGCTCGAATACCTTTTTGGCTGGAGCACTATCATCCGTGCAACATGACCTAGGGAGCGTAGACGTTGTAGTTGTATGCGCCGAACTAGATCAGTGTGGCCGTGTAGCTCATACAGCTCGTGGTTCATTCGAATACGGAAGTCACCATCATAACTTATCGGTCCAAAGAAACGTTTTTCTATCGAAAGCACCTAATATCGCTTTATCGGATGATGTTAATGCCCGTGCTTCAGAGCCATAGAGAAGCACGAATATGATGAGGTATTTGTAAAGGGTTTTAATCTTGAATTCCTTACTTAGTCCAAAAAAACATCGGTTAGCAAGACTAGTCCGTTTCATTCGATCATTCTATTCAAAAGCAGCTTTGAAGTCAACGAAGAGGTGATGTTTGTCGATCTGCTTTTCACGAGTCTTCTCCAGAATTTGAATCACCCTGATTGATCCATCAATTATCAGAAATAGGACTAGCTGAGGAAATCTAGAGTTAGCAGGGAGCACAATAGATCTTTATTATTGTTGTTATTATGTCAATACTTTAATTAAGATTCGGATTTGTAGATTTAACAATTCAGTTTCCGCATACATGGATTCTAAACGCTGCTAGTTCATAATTTTGATTTGAACGCCTCGGGCATTTGAACAAATCGGAAAACGTATAAGTGGGTAGGTGAGGGTGAAGGTGAGGTTACTTTGGCTGATCGGTACAGGCCGAGATTAGGTAACTGAATAGCTTAGAAAAGGATGTGCTGAGTTTAACAGGTTGAAATAGTTGGTGGGCTCTCTTATCTCTCTCCTTGCTAAACCGTTTTGAATATTGAAGCTTGAAAGCTGAAAGAAGGGTATTCCCCGATAAGATCACATAAAGGGTGTTGGATGCTTTCTATCTACTCAAGATCTCGCTTGACAAGATCGACTTGCATCCATTTAGTCATTAAGCCTATGGTGACTGTTAAAAATCCTAACCCCGTGTTGGTCCTGTTCTTGTAGAATCGCAATAGATCGAAGTCTCATTGTCGTTCTGTCTTCTTCTTATGTCCTGTTAATCCTAGTGGAGCGTAGGGCCATCATGAGTGTTTTTCCATTGAACCCGATTGTGAGCTAGAGCTTTTAGTTCACCCCAGGTCTTTCTGCTATCTTCAACTTCTCTATGCAGAGTTCTTCGCCAAGTTGTTTTTGGCCGCCCACTGCGTCTGCTTACTTGTGGATTCCAGTCCAGTGTTTGTCTGCATTTTCCTTTGGCTGTTTACGAAGGATATGGCCCAACCACCGCCATTTCCTAAGTTTAATTTCATTGCCGATGGGTATCTCGTTGGATCTTCTGTGGAGATCTTCGTTTGATATAACATTCGGCCACCAGATTTTCAATACTCTTCGCAGACAGTTGTTCATAAAGACCTAAATCTTATGAGTTAGATTCTCTGTTGTAAACCAAGTTTCGCATCTATACTAGAGAAAGATTTAACGTTTGAACGAAATATGCGTAGTTTAGTGTTGTACGAGAACATGGTAGACCTCCAGATTTTACTAGGCTGCCAAGGTACGTGAAGTTGGCAACTTCTTCAATCGGACAATTATTTACCATAAAAGGAATGGTCGTTCTGTCTGGGTTCTGATTTTATTTGTTTATATTTATATCCGCAACCCCAAGAGCCGCTGCTAGTAGTTTCCAGGTAGGCCCGTATGAAAAAAATCTTTGTTTTGGTTCCTATTTTCGAGCAGTACTAAACACAAATTAAATCGGATATGTATGACCATATAATTCAGTTAAAACTTTAAAGCTTAAAAATATTGTTAGCTACACCTATAAAGTGGATGTACCCGCTCGCTTCAAGTAACTCTCGTAAACGCATCCGCAACAACAACAACATAATGGCAAACAGCAACAAAAATTTTTATGTGCAATTGAAGGAATAGTTTGTGTATTTGGTTCCATTGCAGATTTTGAGCTGGTCTTTGTCTAGCTGTTGCTGCTGCTTTCGATTTTGCAATGAAAATGTCGTTGCCCCAAATTTTTATTAAGATTTGAATTGTGCGCATAAAGAGCCAACCGCACAAAACAACCACGTCGATATGGATTGTTTGGTTGTTATTATTGTGGGAAAGCTTGAAGCATAAAGAGCGAAATTGCAGTATAAACAGAGAATGACTCAATTAAAGTTGAAATCGGGCGTAGCAAACAACAATTGAATCCATTGGTCGCTCCACTCATATCAATATGTTTTTTTCGTTTACAGATCTGGGACACTGCTGGACAGGAGCGTTTTAAGGCTGTTGCACCCATGTATTATCGTAATGCCAATGCAGCAATTTTGGTATTCGATTTAACGCAATACAAAACTTTTACGGAAATTAAATCTTGGATACAGGAGCTACATCGTAATGTGCAAGATCCCATGATATTGACGCTGGTGGGCAATAAAATGGATATGCAGTCACAGCGCGCGGTCTCACGCGATGAGGCTTATCTGTTTGCCAGCTCCATAGGCGCCACCTATTTTGAGACCTCCACCGAAACAGATCAGGGTCTGGAGCAGGTCTTTCAGTCCACTGCGCTGGGTTTGGTGCGTTTAGCCGCTGAGGGCAAAAGTCGTTCGCTGCGTTCCTTTGAATCCTGCGACTCCATATCAGCCTATTCGAATAATAATACTGCCTTTAGTCATACCGCCGCTGCCTTAAGGCGTCGTCAGGATAATGCCGCCTTTCGCTTGCCCTATGTGCATATAGGCATACCCGTCGATGGCGAGGATGTTAAGACCAATGGTGTGGGTCGTTTGGAGACACCCTCCTGGAGCATAGAACATATTGCGCTGGGCGAGGTGGAGCATCCCAGTTGGTGTTGCTATTAGTTAATTAAAAAGGCTATAACCAAAACTTTGATATGCAACATTTTATAAAACATTGTGATTATCATAAAAACAAAATAATGTTGATGGACTTTAGTTTTTAAAAGATCTGCGATGCTTTTGATATGTAAATTTGACTCCAAACCTTTTGATTCGAATATGATTAAGCAATTTATGCTAAGCATTTAAACCTAGTTTTATATGTAGGAGAGTCCTCAAGCTTTTCAATTGCTGCTGCTCTGGAAAACAACAAAAACTGTTAACAATTTAAGCCAATTGACTAAATGTTCGAAAATGTATTTTTTAAACTTGAAAAATGAATTTAATTGTTAAATTAAATTATGCTAACTAGGAAATTGCGTAAGCTTTAAGCTCATGTAAAAACAATTCATAAACATACTCACACACATATATGTATAAACACAGATACTAACACAAACAGACACTCACAAATTCACACAAATACCAAGAAGGAAATCATGTACAAAGCGCATTTTATACAAAATATAAATGAACTATGTATGAGTAACTCTAATTATTGTTATTTGGAGGCTTATGTGCGAGCTGGGACTTGTATCTAAATGACCTTGACAGCTTCTGAGTTTATATGTAAAAAAGGAATGCTTTAATTTGGATTTATAGTCCTTTTGGGACATATGAGTGCGTTTGAAATTCTTAAAATGTCTCTTCACAAGTCTTTTGTGTTGGCTTAATTTGTAGGTAAGTGGATTGTCTAGTATTTTTTTTACCAAAAAGCTATCTGATACTTGGAGGTCAGACAAAAGCAAGTGGTCTTAACTTAATTGTAAAAAGCGATGCAGGTGTCAAGTCAATCGGGTTAATAGGGTAATTACAGAGCAGAGCAGGCTTGTGCAGGCTGCACTTATAGCATGGACAGGCACTAGTTAGGTTTAATCTCGTCAGGTAACTGCTAAGGAGCTTTGCATGTCCTAGGCGCAGTGACATTGCGGACGGGTTGACAGTGCTCCTACTCGTATTGAACATAGCACTGGGGATAGCTTGAAGTCTGTTCTCAATGGACATTAACTTAAGGCTCGCTGCGGTTAATTTACAATTGTACCTGATGACATATTGGATAATTTCGTCACTTAATGTGAATGAATTTGCTATTGATATGCCTATTTGAAAATTTAATTAAAATAAGGCAGTTCCTTGGTGACTTTGACAGACTTGAACGCAGAACTGGGAATTATTTGATGTCTGTCCTTAATGAATGCGCGCTATGGTTAGTTTACAATTAAGTATTCCATAATTTCAGCACTTAAGTCAATAAATTTGTTATCCTTTTTGGAATTTTGGTCAATTACTCAAAACCGGAATTAAAAACACGATTATGCTGAAAATTCTGAAACTTTTGTCAAGGTGGCCAATATAAATAGTGAATCTCGTGTCTCCTTCCTTAATTCCATTTCCCTTAGAAGGGAATAGGGTTGCAACGATTCTTCTAAATCTTTCTCTGTTGGGTGCTTCGCAACATTTGACGTTCCATGTGTAACGTTCTTCTGCTAGATTCACCAGGCCATAGCCGGAGCACCCGGTCGTCTGCCCCCTTGAGGGTTCCAGGTTAAAGCTTATCGAAGATTAAAATTTTGAAGATCTACGTTTGGAATACGATTTTACTAAGTTTGCAGGGTTTTGAGTAGGCATTTATTTATAAATTTATAATTTATTCAATTTTAACAATTGCATTGGTTTTTTCATGACAATAATTTCCGATTTTAAGAATTTAAAAATATAAAAAGAACCTTCAGAACTCCACATGTATCCGCTTCTGGTTTTCCTTGAAGACTCGCAGTGCCGCCCTTAATAAATTATGTTGCTTTAATAAAAAGGATTTTGACAGAAAATTTGTTTATGGAATTTCGATATGCGAATATGTTATTTCTAAATAAGCTACTGTTTCAATTCTGATTATTAATCATGTGAAAGTTTTTCTTTTGCTATTAGATTCAAAACCAGACAGCCTATAAGATTATATGATTTCCTGCCGCGTTTCAAGATGTTCAATATTAGAAACAAATCTCTCACTCCGAATAAAAAAATTATTTTATAGAAACCGCAATGTTTGTATTTTGCTATAAGATTCTCCAACCACACAGCCGAACGTTTCAAGATTTGCAACGTAAAAAACAAAAATTGAGAAAATGCTCTCGGTATTTTCTTTCGAAATATGTGAATATTTCCGAGACCTTTCGGTTATTTTTGTGATTTCTTTGAGTATAAGTTTCAAAACAATCTATACATGCTAAAATTTAATGTGTTGCCCTCTTAGCAAATTTGGTGACGTTGTGAAATTAAAGCAAAAAACCCTAGAAAATCTTTTTTGGCGAAAATAATGACATGAATTAAGGTCAGGCTCAACCTGCAAATATAAGAAATTGTTTAAAGCTCATTGTCCACATCTATTGCAATAATATTTATAAGTTTAGGTGTCATTTAGGACTTCTCGAGAAAAAAAGACAGGCTTGGAGAGCAAATCAGGTATACGTATTTTTTTATTTTTAAATAGAACGCTCCTTTGGAGAATCTTGGGCAGCAGGAAAATTTACCACCGTCCCCGAAGAGTTAAAGTAAATATTTTTTTTTTAATTTGGAAAAAAAATGGGAATTTGCTTGCTTGTCTTAAGTCTTGAAAGTGGATTTTCAATTCCGAATCGATTATCTGAAACTTTGAAAGTTCTTATTCACTTTTAAAAACATTTGAAAAGTTCATAATATGATTTACAAGTAAGTATATCAAATCAAACTATTCATTCCAAACGTAACCAAGACCCACTTGCTCAAAGCTCACTTCCTCTTATAATTTAATCTTAAGTGTACCCGATTTAAGCCAATGCAGATGCATTAACTTGGCCATTAGCACCAACTTGCCGTACAAGTAATTCGAATTTAATGCACACACGCATAGACTCGGGAGCCCCAAACTACTTCGAAACCCGCACCACTCCACAGATCCAAACCACTCCTCTAACCCATACCACCACATAGACCCATCCACCGTCAAGGGTTAAATTTGTATCAGCATTCTAATGGTCGGTAGTTAGCGCGCGTAATCGTAAAGTTCCATCAGAGGATGCTGCAGTGGGTTTCCCTACTCCGCAGTTGGCGCTGTCAAGTGCACGCCTCGGACCAACCCATCGACGAAAGACATAAAAGTTTATGACTAGATGTCAGCCAGATTTGTTATGGCCCAAAACTTGTTTCTCCCCTTGCCCCTCCCGCTCTGTCTGCCTGCTTATGCGTGTGCAAAAATAGACAAAGAGAAAAGTTTTACGCTGAAGGTACAAAAGTTGACTTCATAAAAGGACAAAAAAACTTCGACAGCTGCAGCGGGGAATAAGGCAGTTGTCGACTTTTTGATGCACTTTACAGAGAACAAAAGATCTTTTTCGGTGAATTTACGGAACTAAAGAAATAAGTAATTATTACATTCTATATAATGCATGGTTACATTCATCGCGTTGTCGTAATAATGTGAATTTTTATTTTTTTTTTCCTTTTATTACTCCTCCAGGGAGCTTAGGGCTTCAACAAGAATCTTCTACCGGACTTTGTTTGGCGCAGTTTGCTTTACTGTGTCCCAGCTGATGTTGCGTTTAGCAACGTGAAATTAGCACCTCCAAATCCTCTGCCGTAGCAGGGGGATTGACCAATAATTGTTGGGTACTCCTTGGAGACATGTTTCCATTATTATTTTGTTCCATGTTATTCTGACATCTTTTATGAGAATCAATGAGTGATGGGTTCAAAGATTCTTTAGTTAGAAGCCGCCTCTGATATGGGGAAACAAACGCCTACCTGATGGCAATTTGGCTGCCAAAAAGGCATCAGGGTTTGTTGTTTACTGCTTCAGGACTCTTTGTCGACCTTACAGGCATGGGTGGCCCTACCTATAGCTATGCTACCGCCGGCGTCGCTCTTGGATTCATCGCCCCTAATCGCCCACGACAAGGTGACAATACCCGAGAGGGGATTGAGGCTCTATGCTCCACTTAGGAGTTCAGTATTCGTACTAGTTATATAATGCATAAAAAAAATGTCCTTGAAATCGTATTGACTTGCTACAGCTTATGTTATTGTAAAAATTTAATTTAAAATTACAAAATATTGGAATAAGATAAAAATACAGGCGAAATGAGGAATTTGAAAAGTTCAGATCTGTAGGGGAAATTTCAGAAGATATCGACAAGAAAAAATGTGGAATTGGCATAAAGCAAAATGATAACGAGCTAAATTATTTGTTGTCCTTAGACTGAAATTCGTTAGCAAAATTTGAAACGTGTCGATCCGACTGCCAAGAATATTTTGAGTGTGCGAAATCGACAAAAAAAAGTTTTTAAAAAAGATAAGATAATTCTAAGCTACAAAGAAGTTTATAACCAGAGCAATAGAGATTTTTAGGATTCCAAATTTTTAAAAAATATTTATAGGAAATAGCAAAAGCAGGTGACCAACAGCTCAGGAGTTAAAAAAAATCTTTAAAAAGACAGGAAAAATCAAATTCAACCAAAGTGAACATCTTTTTTGGATATAGAGAGAGATTTTTAGGATTCCAAAATTTTCAGAAATATTATTGGGAAATAGCAAAATCATTTAACAGTTCAGGAGTTAAAAAAAACTTTGCAAAGACAAGAAAGATCGACCTTCAACCAAAGTGAACCACTTTTTTGCATAGTAATTACGCGTTAGTTTTATTTAAAATCATAGATGATGAAATCAGGACAGACTTCTACTCCTTTTCAGAAGATTTGCCCATAAGCTGAAGCTCGTCGCCTACTTTTGGCTTTAAAAGTGTCCCAGTTATAGCACCTACTCATCATTTTAAACAATTTCACCACCAGCTTACACCAGAGAACATGAGAAGATGGCTCAATTAAATTTTGACGAGCAAAAATTCCATTTTGTGGATATAGTAATAAAAGACTACGCCAGGATATTGTATGTCAAATTCAATTATCAGGAAATTCATGATATGATGAGTTTGGTCTTAGTTTACAGCACATAACTATCGTTATTATTGATTGACGCTAAACAGACATTTAAGATGGTTTATATAGTATATTTTGGCTGATTATGGGGAACTGTGGGCTTATTTGAGTGCTACAAACTATTAAATTACTAATTTAATATGGGAAGGTAAAAGACACAGAATATGTTCAGTTTAATTTAGGACTTAATCTTTGGCATTTGCAAGCATAAGTGTAAAGCGATATTTCAGACTAAAGTGTTAAAGTTTAATTACATTATGTTAAAAAAATGAATTCATAATAAAATAATAAACTTTGGGTGTTCATTGCAAAATTGTTAAAGAGACATTCATTTGTTTGGCCTTAAAAAAGGAGCTCAAAGCCGTCCATGCCCAGGCCTACCAGAAGTTTATGTGTGATTGGATCAAGCTCAAATTATCACAAGATGTCAAAGGAAATATTCCAATTCATTTTTCACGCGCCTTTTAAATCGAAATTCCGGAAAACTTTTAGATCGGTATAGTGCAATTCATATATCCCCCAAAAAAACTTAAAAATCTAAAAAATTACAGTGTATAACAGGCATGACAAAAAATATTACAACAACTTTCGCGATTAGCTAATATACATAACTTATGGTCAGTTGATTCTTTATGTATAAATAATATGCGCAATTTAGCGTAAAACGGAAGCAAAAAGGAAACCACAACAACAACAGCAAACAGCAACCACACGAAAAACACTGCAAAACATAAGAAAGAGTAAGAGACTGAGAGAGAGCGAAATGCTGACAAAGGACAAAACTCATTCAAGTGTCATCAACACATTTTCTGGCCAGGCTAAGGCTCTGTTGGCCACATTTGCAGCACATTGATTTGCCATTAGGACGGCAAATGAGTTGACTTTTCGTTGGAGTTTCTGCTTCTTGTTGTTGTTTTTCTTGTTGTTGCTTTTGATGTTTTTGTTGTGGTTGTTGTTGCTGTGCTGCGGCTACAACAACTCGCTTGCTTATGTGTTTGTGCACTCAAACGGAAGCGGTGCACACACACGCATACATACACGCGGACGCACTCACACTTACGCATTTGGGCGATTATTTTACAAATCGGAAATCAATTTTAAATTTTGAATTTCAAGTTGGGTAAGTTTTGATTCAATAGTACGAACATAATTAGTTCAAAATAATTTTAAAAGTTCTAAAAAAAAATTTGGAAGCCTAATAAAAACCCGATTCTATTCTTTGTAACGTCACGCCAAGCCATTAATACCATTAAATTTCTACGTAAGTATAGAAAAATTCTTCATTAATGCGACAATTGTAATATCACGCCAAATTTTTTGATTTTTTACAATTTTGTTGCCTGGGTAAAAACTATTTATAATATAGAATAAAATAAAAATTTTAAATAATTTGTTCTTACTTAATGTGTCGCTTTTTAATTACTATGTTACGTAAGGAAGGAAAATTCTTTATAAATTTAGAAACTGTAACGTCATGCCAAAATATAAAATTTTGAAAATTTTGGCTGCTTTGGCTATAAGCTTTTTATAATCTAGAATTAATGTTTAGTATAAATAAAATAAAAAATCGTTTTTTTTTTGAAAAAACGAAAGTAAAAATCTTAGGATAAAAAATAAATATATGATAGTAAAATTTTACCTAAAATAGTCATTAATTGTAGTTAAAAAAATTATAATCGCTTCTGCAGCCCATTTAAACAACAACAAAGTATAAAAAATGTTTCATAAATTTAAAACTGTAACATCACGTCATAATTTTTGATTTTTTTACATTTTTTGATATATTTTTTTAGTGTCTATACACTTTTTATAATCAAGAATAAACTTTTACTTAAAATAAAATAAAAACATAAAACGTTTTTTTTTGGAAAACCGGATGTATTATCTTGGGATAAAAAATAAATATATTACAATAAAATTGTACCCTACCTAGTAATTACTTGTAGCTTAAAAATAATAATCGCTTTTGTCAATTTTTTTCTGTCAAAGCAGCAATCATTATAGTCTTTTTAAAAAACAAAAAAATATAAAAAATGTTTCATAAATTTAAAACTGTATCGCCTCGCTAAAATTTTTTTTTAATTTTAAAGACTTTTTTTTTGCTCTGCCTACACACTTTTCATAATCTAGAATTAATTTTTGTTATAAATAAAATGCAAATTTTAATAATGAATTTTTAATTTTTGGGAAAAACGGAAGTATTATATTATTATTATAAATATTATAAAAAATAAATATATTATAATTAAATTTTTCGTTATATTGTAGACATAAAATTGTAATCGCTCCTGGCAATTTTTTTTTGTGTAAGCAGCAAGCGTTATAGCCTATTTAATAAACAACAAATCAAAAAAAGTTGTATACATTTAAAACTGTAACGTCACGCTAAGATTTCTGATTTTTGACAATTTCGGAGATATTTTTTTTGCTCTGTTTACATACTTTTATAGTCAAGAATTCTTTTTTACTATAAATAAACGAAAACTTTAATTAATACAGTTTTATTTATTTGGGAGGAACGGAGGTATTATCTTAATATAAAAAATAAATGTATGTATCATAATAAATTTTACTTAACATAGTCATTATTTGTATTTAAAAAATTATAAGTGATTTTGGCTATTTTTTTTTTCCAAGCAGAAAGCTTCATTGACTATTTACAAAACAACAAAGTACAAAAATATTTCATAAGTTTAAAATTGTAACGACACGTTAAAATTTTTGACTTTTAACATTCTTTGAAATTTATTTTGTTTTGTCTACTTACTTTTTTTAATCTAGAATGTATTTTTACTATATAAAAAAAAAATATATATAATAAATTTTTAATTTTTTGGATAAGACTTAATTTTTTAGGATAGAAGAATATTTTAATAAAATTTTACCTTACATAGTCATTATTTTTACTTAAAAAATTATAATACATTTTTTTTCTGTCCAAGCAAGCAATCATATTTATTTAAAGTGAATTTAATAATAATTAAAATGTTATTTGATCAAATTTTTAAAAATTAAGTCTAAGGCTTAAAAATATTTTTCAAAATAGCGAAACACATCTATAAACCGTGCGACTTCTAAAGATACAGCTCATGTAGTTAGTTGCTTACTCGTGTACCACGTTGCGTATGTGTGATAAATGCTATGCTCAAGCTTTTATAGCATTGCCCTCAATGTCTCTTTGGCTCAAAAATTAAGCAGCAGCAGCAGCAGCTTGTGGCATAGATAGACACTGATAAACAGACAGCAAAAGAGACCAAGAGAGGAGGAGACAGGCGGCAGAGATGTAAAAGAGAGCGATAGAGAGAGCGCAATAGCTGCTTAGCCTGTAATGATGTTTAGTCGGTTTAATGATGTAGAAATGCATCAATGTAATCAAGGTAAGGCAGCCAGTGTGTAAGTATGTGTGTAGAAATTTGTTAGTATTTGCTTGCGTATGTATGTGTGGGTGTGCGTGTGTGTGTATTTGTGGCTATGCATAAGTTACAAGGTGTCTGTGAATGAGTGTTGATTTAAGCTGCCCAGTTGGACCCAGCGGAACGTGAAAATTATTTTAAGGAAGGTCAGATATATTTTTTATATTCAAGGCAAATGCTAACAATCGGATTAAGCCTTTTTAAATGTCTGAATGTGAAATGTGAAAATTTAAGAATGTTTCAGTATAAACTCAAATAAAGTTTATCGATAGTAATATTTTTTTAAAGACAAAAACTGCAATTAAAAATGTGCAAGGGTGAATAATTTTTTTTTATAAAATTTTAATCAAAAAATGGCGGATTTTCGGGCAACATAATTAAACATTCTACAATGTGAAAGTTTTGCCTTAAAAATTTTACAATGTCAAAGTTTTTTGTGGTTAATTTTGTATGCATAAAAGAGTCTAATAATTCGTTAACGTTTTTAAAAATGTGATATTTTTATGTATAAGCTTTATCAAATCATATTTCTATATTAATTGTTCTTAAGAAATTATAATGCAATTAAATTAGTGGTTTGTTACCCAATGTGTCAAATTTTATCAAATGTTAACTCCCCCTAATTATAAATTTTATAATCTCGACGTTTGTTGTGGTTAATTTTGTTACCTTCTTTCTTGCGCTATAAAATCAATCGTTTGCAAATTTTTCTTTGGAAAAATTTAGTGAATAATTTGGTTCAAAATTTTATGCTTATTTAATTGGTTTTAATAATAAATGCTTATGAAATAATTCTTTCGGAAAAACGAGATGAAATTCAAAATACACAAAAGCGACCTCTGGCGGCACAAAAAAAGGTCAAAAATCCTCGACATCTAAAAATGTCCCATATATATTTGGCATGAAACAAAGCTACTTTTTTTCGTTATTCTAGAAAATATCTATTTAAAAAAATGCAATTCGAAATTATACTTTTGAAAAAGACAATAAAATTCAAAATGCTCAAAAGCTCAGGCGACACAAAGAAAGGTCAAAAATCGATTCCTCGACTTCAAAAAAAGCCCCATACACATTTGGATTGAGAAAAATAACTTTTTTTATTTCCGGGCAATATACAACTCGATCTTGAAATATTCTAGAAAATGTCTATCTAAAAAAAAATGCAATTTGCAATTTATTTTAGACTTGTAGTTTTTTTTAGGGAAATATTGAAATACTCTAGGAAATATCTATCAAAAAAAAATGTACCTTGAAATTTATTTTAGACTTGTATTTTCTTTAGGGAAGTTTCTTGGAATGACCCAAAAACAAAAATTGCGTTGAGCTTTTATGGGCTTTTTTTTAAACCTTCAAATTTAATGCATCCTAATAAACATGCTTGTTTTTTTTTTTTTTTGTTATGGATTTTTAGAGAGAAGAATATATTTTAAAGTATTACTTACTGGCAAATAACCTCGAAATATATTGGAAGTGCAAATAGCTCTTTTCAAATACAAATAATCTTTTTTTTAATAAAAATATAATTTTATTTCTGCATAATCCGTTACTGTTTTAAAATAAGTTTGATGGAATGTGAAGTCAACATATACCTAAAAAATTTTGAAGACTTAAAAAAAAGTTTTCTTTTCAATTAAAAATCTATTTGTTTTGCTCAAAATCCTTTTTTTGAAGGTTGATAGCCCTTAAACTAGCTACTAAGTACCATAGCCAGTTACTAATCCATACCTACATTGCAACCATCGCCTCCAACTGGGCACTTGAGTTGGCGTCTTTATGTCAGTGCGGGATTGCTTTACGCTTGTGTGCAGGTGTTGATCTGACCTGGTCTAATGCTAACTGACAGTCAACATGTGCAGTTTTAGCTGTTTTAGGTTAACCACGCTATTGTCTTTGGTAAAATTGCTTACTTGTTTGCCAGGTTAGAACACTCTTTGGCTGTTTAAATGCTCAATGGCTGCCACAATCTAATCTTGAACAAATTTTCCATTAGCACTTGGTGGTTTTTCCGAGTTACATTTGATTGTTTTGGCCTGGTTTAGAGTCAATTGTTGTAAGCTGTCGTTGGTCGAGACTTAGTTTATTTGTGTGCATAATGCCCGCAAGTAGGCAACACTATTTTTTAGATGTGTTCGTGTATATGTGTGCTATGTTTACGTTAGTGTATGTGTGTGTGTGAGCATGCATATAAATTGTATTACATGTCAGTTTTGGCATATTTATGTATGCATGGAAAATCCACTAAAGTTCTCAATTCCACATAAATTTCACACAAATCAAGTATGCAAACGGCCAAATAGTTTCACGTGTCTGAGTCTGGCTCTGGGTCCATATATGTATGTGTATGTGTATACGTATGTGTGTATATGAGAGTGCGTCAGTGTGTAAATAAAGCTTGCACGTGTATTTGTATCACATTGTGTGTCCCCGAGAGCAAGTTTCTCATCCAAATGATTTTGAATATTTAACAAGTATACGTATAGTTGGAAGTGTGAATGATTGTAGGTACATATGACAGGGGCGGGGAAAAGGGGGGCTTAAACTTTCACCAAATTTAAAAAAAACCTAATTTCATTTTTAAAAAAACTATATAACCTTAAAGTAAACATTTTTTGAACAAAAGGGCGGGTTTCTCTTACGTTAGTTAGATTTAAAAAATAAATCGAGGTGCAAAAAAACTTTTTAGCCTTAAAGGAAACATTTAGAAAAAAGATTCGTTGTATTGCTTCTTTAGAAGAGTTACCAGCTCCTAGTGCCTAGTACCTAGTTTTTCACTGGCTACCTCGAAGCATTCTTAAATAAAAAGTTTCAACTACAAAAAAACAACAGTCTGATAAAATGAAAAGTTCATTAATTCTTGATTTTTAAAAGAATATAGATTAAAAGTATCAGAAATTTATTGTTCTGGGCTCTTAACGACTGCAGCCACCTGTTATTTCGTTATAAGAGATCCATTTTAAATATGGTGGGGACACCTTCTCGAAAGTACACCATTTTGATCTGGTATATGGCGGCTCGCTTGATTCGTTTATGTATCCCAGAAGCATGAGAATAGAGCCATTCGCCTCCTCAGTGCCTACGATTGGCACTTAAGGAATTTGACCTTGAACTTGACCTCATATGGTCACCAGACCGTTGAGCTCCATACAAATAAGCACAATAGCTGCTTCACAGATACCGAAATGGGTTGGCCAAAGAACCTGTCAACCCTATCAATAGCGTAAAAAAAGCTTTATAAACTTCTACACCTTACCAAGCACTTCGAAACAAGATGGCTAATGCTTGACCTTGTAAGGGTAAAGATGTCTACTGACCCGTCAGAAAATAGCTCCATTCAAAAAGGCTGCTTCGGCGAATCTTATAAAAGAAAACTGTCAATAAAAATTAATGTTTTTTTTTGATAATTTGCACCAATAAAAATAAATCTTATATATAAAATAAAATAAAATTCTTATAATAATAACAAAAAATTCTGTCACTGGCAGTATTGCAAATAAAGGACATTTTTGCTATGTATTTAAATAAGTAAACAGAAGGTTTCTTAGAAAACTTGCTATTGTATTTATATATATTTTTTTATCTCATAAATTTACTTATTGTCAAATAACAGACAGATAGTAAATAAAATATAAAGAAAAAGATATAACATATATATATGGAAGTTCCTTTGAAACCTACAAAATATTACCTTACAAAGCAAACAAAAATTCATAGCATACTTTCAAGGGCTTCCCTGTAAATGTTTGGGAATGTGTAAAATCGATTATTTTGAAAACTTGTTGAGATGGATTGGGGGTTACTTTTTTTCCATATTAATGTAAAAAAAGATGGGCTCACCCTAGTGCTGGAACAATTTTTTTGTAATGTATGGCTATCCAATGAATAATTAATTATGTTTGTCAACACATTAAAATCAGATTAAAGCTGTGAAAATAATAGAGGATTTAGGTCATATTGTAATCTGTATATTTCAATAGCAAGCAGATATTTTAGGCTTCATTATATGTTTATTACATATTAAATTATTTTTTAAATTTTATTATGTTTTAACCAATAACATCTAGTATTTTATAGCAGCAGCAATTGGGGCCTTCTACCCGAATTAGTTGAATTTTTAGATAGGTTTACGTTAAAAAAATTTGATAATTTGATATAACTAGCATACAGTTTATGATATAATTTTTGGTCATATGCCTTTTCAAGATCATACCCACATGTTCCAATAGATATACAACTTATTTCCTATCATAAAGATAGATAATATTATTCGTTTGTATTTTATAAGAACGTAGACAATATTATTTAAAACTCTAATTTTTTTAATCTCACTATGTTAAATTTATTACACCAAATATCAAAAGTTCATATTAAAGCTTAACAGAACTATATCTTAGCTCTTAACTATATATTTTATGAAAATACAGAAAATTGTTACATTCAAACTTAAACATATTTTGCCTAAATGTAAATAAATAAAATAATCCTCCAAGATAGACATTAAGGCAAAGAACCTCAGCGCAGAGTAATTTTGTAGCTTAAAAATATCTTCAAAATCTATCAAAATTCATTCCAATATGGAGAGACATCTTGTGTAGACAAAAGAATCGAGTGGCATTTTTTTCTAAATTATTCTGATATTCTAAACGATATATTTTGGAAAAATATTGACTAATCATAAACATATCTACATATATAGTAGAAGGTTTCGTGATTTTCAATTGCCTCAATACTCGTGAAGAAGTGCTGAAGAAACTTCCTGTAGCGGATAAAAATATTTTGAAAATATTTAAAAAAATGGCGGACGTAAAGTCGGGCGCGGACGACTTTAGGATACCCTGTACCACTAGCTTGTATTAAAGTCCGATTTCTTCACAAAAAACCAAAAACAGAAGAATTTTTAAGCAAAAATTTTTTTTTTGACCGATCGTTCCTATGGGAGCTATATGATATAGTCAACCGATTTCAATAAAATTTGACACAGTGCTTAAATACCTTAAAAAAGATCTGAATGCCAAATTTAGTTCAAATATCTTTACAAACAAACAAAACACATCGAATTTTGTATAAAAAACGTGTTTTTGGACCGATTGGTCCTATGGGAGCTATATGATCTAGTCAAACGATTTGGATTAAATTTAGTACAGTGCTTAGGAACTATAAAATACTCACTAATGTCAAATTTGGTCCCAATATCTTAACAAACAAACGAAACACAACAAATTTTGTTAAAAAATCGATTTTTTGGAATATCGGACCTATGGGAGCTATATGATATAGTCCACCGATTTTGTTCAAATTTGGCACATTGCTTAAGTGGTCTAAAAAATTTCCAAACGCCAAATCTGGTTACGATATCTTTATTAAAAAACGAAATATAGCGAATTTTTCTTTAAAAAAGTTATTTTGGCCGATCGGTCCTATGGGAGCTATATGATATAGTCAACCGATTTCGATCAAATTTGGTACAGTGATTGGGAACTATAAAAAGCTTTCGAATATCAAATTTGGTTACGATATCTTCATAAACAAACGAATCATTCATCTAAAACGCTTTTTTTTTGTCCAGGTCGTCTCAAACACCCCCATGGGAGCTATATAATTTATCCCCGATATCAAAAAAATAAAATAAACTTGCCTCCTATGGAATAATATGGGATCTAATGTGAAAGTTTGGTAACTCTAGCTCTTACCATCTCTGAGATCTAGGCGTTCACACGGATGGACGGACGGACAGACGGACATGGGTATATCGACTTCTCTATTCACCCTGATCATATTTTAGGTAACTTTAGGGTGTCTCCGACGTCTCCTTCTATATGTTACATACATTTTCGGCTTGCACAAACTTAATATACCCTTTGTACCATACGGTACAGGGTATAAAAATCCTTTAAATGGACCTTGGCAAAGACCCCAGTGCAGAGTAATTTTTGTGGTTTAAAACATTTCCAATATATATTAAAATTCATGCCAAATGGGGAGACATCTTGGGTAGACAGAAGAATGGAGCGGCATTTTTTTCTATATTTTCTATATATATATTCCGATAAAAGCATTTCAAAAATATTTAAAAATACTACGAATTTAAATTTCTTCTTTAATTCTGTAGAAATAAAATAAAAAATACGCTTCATATATTTATAATGTTTGCTGAAAAGTAACAAAATGAATGAATATTTATACTGAAAATTGGATTTTCTTCTCTAGATATAGAAAAAAATTGTCATAGTTGTATGAACCTCATTAAAACTGAAGATAATGCTTTGATTTGTTTTTGAAAATAAAAATATATACAAAATATTAAAAAAAAAGGAAATAAAAACTTCTGAATTCTAAATTTTTGTTGGCAGTGTAAGAATAAGATACAAAATTAATTTAAATTAAATATCTTGAATCATGATTCCAACTCAAATCCAAAAAAATGCTTAAAATAAATGCTTAATCTTAAAATAGACACACATAAAAAAGTAAAATCCCAATTAAAATTTTGGAGTGAGAACAATCTTGATAGTTTTCGTGCTCGTTTTAGAAGAAATTTTTGTAATTACTAAAGAATGAAGCTACTGAATTTTTTTAAATTAAATCTTGAATTTTGATTTTATTGCAAGTCCAAAAAAATCTTATAAAAGAACCTTTAATCTTAAAATAGGCGCAAATAAAAACCTAAAATCGCAAGTTTGGTTGTCAGTGTAAAAATTAAGATCTGCCCTTTTTTAAATTAAACCTTGAAATCTTGACTTCATTTTAGGTCCAAAAACAGCTTTTGAAAAAATTTTGAATCTGAAAATAGGCAACAGTTAAAAATCTAAAATTGCGAGCTAATTCATATTTTGGATTGCGAACCACATTGAGATTTTTCCGCCTCATTTTAAGAAGAAATTTTTGTCATTTCTAAAATTGTTAATCATTATATGTTATTGGAACTTGGAAATAATTAAAGTCGGAGCAAAATAGATCTTCGGTTGACTTCTAAAATAGAAAAATTTCTTTTGGGACCGAAAAGTTACAGTTGTTTAAGAAATAAGTCGGTCAAATCGTTATTAAAATCTTAATCTCGGCTTTTAAACAAACTTGAAAAAGCCAATTTGAAATATTCTTTTAAGTTTATAAATCCTCTTCGTTGTGAGGTTGTTATTTTACAACATCGAAATTTTAGAATTTTTCCATTCAGAATTTTAGGAATTTTTGTCTGGTTTCAAATTGAAATATTGTATTTCTCAGTTTAAGAACTTTAATTGTATCTCAAGATTTGTTGTCTTATTTGAGGAGTTATGGCCTTGTGTTGAAATTTTTTTGGTTTTATTTTAAGAATACTTTCAAAAATCGAAATTTTCACATCGTTTTAAGGAGTTTTTGTCTTGTATCACATTCAAATATTTTTTCTTCGTTCAAGAATTTTAAGCATATTTCAAGATTTTTTGGTTTAAAGTTTTTTTTTAAATATAGGACCAAATACCTCCTTTTTAGTTTTTATTTTTTTACCAGTTTAGGGACTTGCATGCCAAATCATAGCACCTCCTTGCTATCTACGTCACTGTTGCATGTACATAGAGTACTTCCAACATATATCGTATCCTGTAACAGCACCTGATGCATACTTTATGTCCTCCCTCGTGTGTGTATGTATTTGTATCGGTGGAATAATAGTTATAGTTAGTTATATAGGATTGCAGTCAAACTAATAATATTCACATATGACATTTCTATGCAGATAACTTTGAAAAATGTTTGTTAACACTTGTTTTAGCATCAAAGACCATTTTAATCCATAAATACATTTGCATTTAAATATCATTGTTACGTTTCTGTGTGCGTGTATGTGTGTATCTGTGTATTTTTGATAAAGTTGTAAATTTTGTATTTGTTGCATTTTTGATAAGCCAAAGCGAACTTAATTGAATTTTCTATGTCCTTTTATATATAAAATTGTTGGGCTTAGGCCAAAACGATTCCACATAATACTCTAATAAATACACTATAATACCCCAATGGTGAAAACTTAACAAACAAATTGAATTGAAAGCCATTTAAATTGACATTTAGATATTAAATGGTATTTGCAAAGAAATACAATCGACAACAACATGTTAAGACCAAGTGAGAAAAATCAGTTTTAATGGGTCGCAGTATTGGATGCCCTTAAATGGGGAAGCTTTTTATAATTTGTGAGAGTATTTAAAGTATTTTTTGGTGCCTTATTTGAATCCGCACTCTGTTTGACTTCGACAACATAAGAGCAAATTTTTTGATATTTTTTTTTTGGCGAGCAGCTACTTCAGAGAAAGACTACGCCAATCCTTTATTGTATTCATATCATCATCGATCTGCTCTAGATGAGATCTTATGATCACGGAACTTTTTTATAATAATAAATTTAGATCTTTTCTCCTAAGACGGGAGACTTGGGCTGATGGCAGCCCCTGTGGAAACCCCCGGTGGCAACAATGATTCACGGATGGGTCCAAAACTGGGCAGGGTGTAGGTGTTGGAATCGTTGGACCCAACACCAGAATCTCTACTGCAATGGGTATCTGGCCCAGCGTCTTTCAAGTGGAGATTCAAGCTATAGAGATCTGCCAACTTAGTATCCTTCTCAAGGGAACTAGGACAGCAAACATATGTATTTTTTTGGATAACCAAGCTGCTATTAGGGCATTGTCATCCTGGAGCATCCCCTCCAGGATGATTAAAGAATGCCATAACTACCTCCAAACCCTGTCCGCCCGGAACAAAGTCGTGCTATGCTGGGTGCCTGGACCCTCGGGAGTGAATGGTTACACAATCTCTGACGATATAGCACGACAGGCTGCCTCCACCCTGACTACATCTCCTGCGCCGTTTTGTGGTATTGGTTGGTCCACGATCAAAACCATGATAAACGAATGGGCCACAGGAGAACATAGGAGATACTGGTTCTCCCTTCCGGGGCTTCGTCAAGCAAAAGTACTTGTCAAACCTCTGGATGCGATCAAGATAAAAGGTCTTGGCATAGCGGACCTAAAACTCTGGTAGCTTGTCTATCTGGCCACCACACTGTTAGAATCTACAGAAAATTGGCCTATCGGACTCTTTAGAGTGCAGGCTTTGTCTAAAAGACGATGAAACCAACAGACATATTCTCTGTGACTGTCTAGCGCTGGTATGGGTCAAAACCTGTCCCATGGGAAAGGTACGGATTAGTCCCTTCCATCTCAGGTCAATACCAACAAAAGACCTACTGCTATTCATGCGGAAAGCGGAAAGTCTTTTTCTTTAACTTAAGGTTATGGAACAAAAGACCTTTTAGTCGCAGTGCCCCACCACTCTGTGAGGAATCCTTTTTCGAAAAAAAAAATCATAAAAGGGGCCCAAAAATTGGTGAACAATTTCGGGCAATCTTTTGGTTGAGATTCAGATGATATTTTATATAGTCATATGCTTTAAACTTTTTTTTTAGAATTTTAATTGGTTTCTTGGAGATACACTTTCCAGAGAGAGTATCTTTAAACTGAAGCTTTTTACTGTATGCATCTGTCATAAATATCTCAAAGTCTCTTTTAGCGCTTCCATTATGCCACAAACTTCATTACGAATAAAATATTCTTCATTCCACAAAGATACTCTTAAAACCAAGTACAAAGACATAGATTACACAGATACCTCAAATGCCAAGGCATTTGGCAAGAAAAGTGGCAGCAATTGAAAGCAGGTTGAATGCAGAGCAAGCCAAAAGGAAAACAGGAGCAGATTGGTGGGCGGAAAAGCCATCTTAGCGATGTTGCTGCTGTCGGCTTGACGTTCGAAGAAGTTGCGTTTAGATTCCCCGAAAACCTCTCTCTCTCCGCCCAACCCCAAAGCAATCGCAGCCAAAGGCATTGCCTGTTGGCACTTGGTTGAGAAGAGACAGTTTCAAAATGCAATCCGTATGGAATTTAATGCCATTTTAATTGAGCTGCATTGCAATGGCTTTGGCTTTGGCTGCAACTCCGGCTAAGACGTTCTTTACGGGCTCAGAGCACGTTTAGCATGCAGCTCAGTTGCAACTTAAGAAATTCCTTCGTTTTTTTTGCTATTCCTATTCCTGCTGTGGTTTTAATACGGAAGCTGTTGCAAAGTCCCTTAAGTTATTTATGGTAAACATGCTGCATTAAAAGCTTTTGCACTTGGCAAATAAAAACGATTTGAATTTGATTTGAATCTAATTTAGCAAGTGCCACAAAAAATGGCAATTGTTGCAATCGTTGTATACATATATATAAATTACTATATAAGTGCTACCACTTAGATTTATATAAATGTGTCGTTGTGTGTGAGTTTAGCCATAAATTAGAAACAAATTGCAATTTAAGAGCAAACATAACTCTCAAGCAGCTTTAAATGCGCTCTAAAACTTTTGACTGTCTGTACATATGTGCGTATGAGTGATAAATGACCTTGCATAAATATATTATTTCCATTTCGTCTGCAATTTTCAATAGCATACTTTTTGGCTGCCAAATAAATGTGTAACAAGTAGTAGGGTGAACGATACGACAGTGGGGCAAAACCAGACTGTAGAATGTATAGGATATCCTGTATAATACATTTCCTGAATAAACTAAATTTATTTTAAACATTTTGTAGTCTGTTCATATGTCTGTAAACATGTATGTGTGTGTTCTAGATTTTATGTATGCGACATGGAGGATTTTCTGACTGTTTGCTTTGGTTTTTTATTTATTATGGGATGTAAAAAGTGCTTTAAAGCATAAAGCTAATAAATAAAGCTGGATATAAGTTACCGAAGAAATAAAAAAATGTAATAATATGGAAACAGTTTGCAAGAGATGATCTAGATAAGGAATTAAGCACATGTAGCTTATTATATTTGGGCTTATGATATTAAAAAAACATTTAATTTATTAATTTTGCTTTAAAAAACTGCACAAAATATGAAACTAAAAACACAAGCTTTTGCTAACTTGAGTTAAAACTTATTTTCAAATTTATTTAAAAATCAAATTTTTGTTATTTTCTTACTTTTTTGTATTAGATATATCAAAGCGGCATACGAGGTGTGTTCAAAAAGTAACGCGAATTTGGTGTTATATCAAAAATGATTTATTTATTCATGAATATCTATTTTGTCCCCTTCAACGAAATCTCCATGAGATATTATACACTTGTGCCAACGGTTTTTTCAATCTTCAGGGCACTTCAAAAAATCATTTTTTTTTATCTTGTTCAGCTCCTACTTCGATGCCGTCTTTATCTCGTCAATCGTAGCGTATCGTCGTCCTTTAATGGGCCTTTTCAGTTTAGGGAACAAGAAAAAGTCACAGGGGGCCAGATCTGGGGAATACGGTGGCTGCGGCATCATTAGTATGTTGTTATTGGCTAAAAAGTCGCACACAAGCAGAGTCTAACATCTCATTAGCAATGTTCATGCGATGCTGTTTTTGATCGAAATTGGGCAGTTTTGGTACGAATTTCGTGGCGACCCGTCTCATGTCCAAATCATTGATAAAAATCGAATGGCACGAGCCAATCGATATGTCTAGGTCCTCACCTAGGAAATTATTTTCATAAGCATAAATGTGACTTGTTCTATTTCTTTTTACAGAAAAAATTAAATTAAAAATTTAAAAAACCCCGAACTTAAGTAATTTTCATTTAAAAAGTGAAAAATAATAAAAGAAACTTAATGTTAAAGTACCTAAGAATCTATTAATAATTCTAAAAAAAATACGTCGCGTTGGGGGACACGCGAGGGCAGACGTCGTTGACGGTCGTATCTTACATGCAAATTTTTTGAAGTAATTCTATGAAAGTTTTTGAAGTATTTTCTTAATTTTGTTTTTAAGTTAATCTTTGTTGCTTAATTAGACTATTTGTATTTAAATTGTTAGTTTAGGAGCGGTCCCCCAACGCGACGTATTTTTTTTAGAATTATTAATAGATTCTTAGGTACTTTAACATTAAGTTTCTTTTGATTATTTTTCACTTTTAAATGAAAATTACTTAAGTTCGGGGGTTTTTTAAATTTTTAATTTAATTTTTTATTTCATACTTTTTATAGGTAGGTTAGTTAAGCTAGACTTTAGTATATTAAAATATACTTACTATAATTTAGATTCTTGTTAAGGTATAGATTACATTTAAGGTCAAGCTCGTTTGCTTTTTTTACGCATTCTCCCCACTTTCACTCCCCACAACTTTTAAACGGCTCGACCGATTTTCATCATGTCTAGGAACACTCGCACATAAGTCACCTTTAATACAAAAAAAAAATAAATTGAAATCACTGCATGCGTTCGGGAGTTACGATGCCACAGACAGACAGACAGTCAGACAGACAAATTTTAAGCCAATCGGACAAAGTTGATGTTTTTAACTTCAAATGGCCATAACTTCTAAACGAGAAGAGATAGAGCAAAATAACCTCAGATTCGAATCAGTGGCGTCGTCAGCTTCAATAGGACCAAATTTTAAGCCAATCGGACAAAGTTTATGTTTTTAACTTCAAATGGCCATAACTTCTAAACGCGAAGAGATAGAGCAAAAACGCAAAGAGATAGAGAAAAAATAACCACAGATTCGAATCAGTGGCGTCGTCAGCTTTAATAGGACCAAATTTTAAGCCAATCGGACAAAGTTTATGTTTTTAACTTCAAATGGCCATTACTTCTAAACGAGAAGAGATAGAGCAAAAATAACCTCAGATTCGAATCAGTGACGTCGTCAGCTACAATAGGACCAAATTTTAAGCCAATCGGACAAAGTTGATGTTTTTCTCCCACTTTTACTCCCCACAACTTTTAAACGGCTCAACCGATTTTCACCAAACATGTCTAACAACACTCGCACATAAGTCACCTTTAATACAAAAAAAACTAAATTGAAATCACTGCATGCGTTCGGGAGCTACGATGCCATAGACAGACAGACAAACAGACAAACAGACACGTCAAACTTATAACACCCCTCTTTTTGCGTCGGGGGTTAAAAACTGAAAAAGAAGACATAAAAATTAATGAAAGAATGTTTTTTTTTGAAAATAATCTTTACATAATTTGACTTGATTACAAAATGCTTTCAGTTTCCGTTCTAGGCTACAAAAATAGAGCCAGACCCAAATGCCATAGCAGTAATCATTCAACATTGACGGGGGACTGAGTATTTTTGCGAAGTTCTTAACATTCCGCTGGGCTATCGAAGAGTTCGAAGAACATCCAGAGAGACGGAATGAGTCAAAAATCTTCCATGGTGTTAACATTGGTCTCGCCGACGAAAAATGAAATTGTAGCTATATATAAGGACACTTAAGAACAACAAAGCTCCTGGGAGCGATAATGTTCATGCTGAATTTTTAAAGTGTGATTCTGATACAACAGCGAACACCTGGTTACCTAATGGGAACCGAAATACTTCGAGAAGCTGGAACGAAGGATTCTTGTTAAGATTCCTAAGTAAGGTGACGCCTCAGATTGTAATAATTATAGAGGGATAACATTTCTTTCGGTTGCTAGCAAAAATTTTAACGTCGCTGATTGTGAATCGTGTCTCTCTTTTTGTGAAAGGCACGCTCCGGGAAAACCAATTTGGTTTTCGACAAAACCGTTACCATGGATACTAAGGGAGGACAGGCTCGATTAATCTATCCATCGGAGTCGTGTCGTCACCTTCGTCTCCTTCGTCAGCAATCGCAATGAGCTTTCTCAATGCATCGTTATCCATACGTACGACATGGCCGGCTAGTGCAGACGTTGTATTGTGATGACTAGACAACATCCATGTCGTCGTAGAGCTGTATAGCTCGTGGTTCATCCATGCGATAGTCGTCCTCAAACGATGGGACCGCTCCTGTATAGACTGCATAAATACGGTTCGCACCTTTTTTGAGCAATGCAATGAATTTCAATGCTCAATCCACGCAACCTTCCTTGATTCGAAGAAAGCGTTTCATAGCTTGAAACGCCCTTTTCTGTGGGATCAACCGAGGCATGTCAGAACAGATTATCAACATGATCCTCTGTGGCTACGTCAACAAGCAAAATTGTCGCATATGGGGCTCGGAAAACCCAAGAGTTATTGTTGAGAAGCATCTCCATCCTCAACGTGTGACTGTTTGGTGTGGTTTATGGTCCGGTGGGGTCTTTATTATGAAATAAACATCCGATCCTTTATCTCAAAAAATTAAATTTTTCTTTGAATACCAAAATAACTCCTCTTATTGGAAACCCCTTTACAATAACTTCACATGTAGGGTCAGCCATTCTTGTCTTCTCTCTGATCCATTTTCAATTAAAACTGGAGTTAAGCAAGGATGCGTGCTATCGTCTTTACTCTTCGTGTTGGCTTTAGAGGAGGTACTTAGATCTCCACTCACGGGGCGCATACAATGGAGCCCGTTTAATCAGTTGGAAGATCTTGAATACGCAGACGATCTCCAAGACAATCTTGAAAAAAATCAACAACTGCTCGCGTAAAGTTGGATTGGAAATTAATAGGTCGAAAACGAAAATCATATGCAGCGGATACGCCGCTACTAAAGATCCCAAAACTACACTACAGAATGAAAGGTTGGATAGCGTTCGATTCTTTGTGTATCTGAGCAGCGTAGTTACCAACAGAAGCGGTGCGGACGAAGACGTCAAATCACGCATTTGCAGAGCGAGATCTGCTTTTGAACGATTCGGAATATGGAAATCTAACTTACCACCAAAACGAAACTTCGCATATTAAACTCAAACGTGAAGTCTGTGCTCTTTTACGGGTGCGAATCTTGGAAAGAAACATCCAGCATAAATTCTCAGGTACAGGTGTTTGTAAACCGGTGTCTAAGAAGAATTTTGCGCATTTGGTGTCCCCAACGAATTTCAAATTATGATTTATGGTCACCGAACAACCACAAACGCCGCATATGGAATTGGATCGCCCACACAGTAAGGCGACTAACTAACAACATCGCCCGACAAGCTCTCTGCTGGAACCCACAAGGTTTTAGACGTCCCGGGGCGCCAGCTAGGACATGGAGGCGTACAATCGAAGCAGAAATGCAAAAAGCCAATTATACATGGAATGACGTCAATATTAATGGGCACAACAAAGTTAGAGGATACCACTTAGGAGTGTAGGTGTAAGTGTAGTAGTAATAATTGTTTCTATTATAGTCAAAAAATTTAAATAAACTTTAAAGTATTGCCTTTAAAATAAGTTTTTGCCAATTAAAAGCCCAAATTTGTAAATATTTTTGGAATCTGCAGCGAAAGACGATAAAAAATGTTTTAAGTCTCGGTTGGTAAATCTAAACCTTAAAAGGCTTGCAGCCCTGGTCAGCATCACTTTAGAAAAGTATCAAGTTATTAATCCAATCAAAGAATAAAACCAAAAAAAATACCCAACATTTCTCTTTGTGCCTTTGGCCAAAAGTAGCAGATTTAAAAATAATCCAGCCAGCAAAAAAATATGATATTAAGCTACCTTTTGGCATTTTAATCAAATAAATTTATATTTGTCTTTCTCTGTGGGTGCTGCAAATAAATATGACAGTACAAATGAGTTGACTGCAGCTATATAACAAATATAACAAGAAACAGCAGCAAAACAAACACCTAACACAGATATATAATCGTATATATACAATTTATCATAATTTACCTGCAAATTACTTTCTTCTCTAGGCTCGGCTCACAGTTTGTTGCCAACTCACGTTGCCAATTCGAAGGGTCCACATTTGGCTGGTTGGTTGGATACAAAGATCCAAGTCGAGGCCAAGGTAAATATTGTAGAGAGAAGTGAAGCACATGCAGATAGTAAATTGAAGCCCAGCAAATATAAGCAGCCATTAAAATGATAAACCTCAAACCATTTGCACACATACAGACAAAAACACACTCACTCACACACACAGTGACAAATACACTTAGCGAAAAAAAAACTTAGGTTTGAGGCGCAATTTGTCTAGAGCGCTTTGACATAGCACTTCTATAGCTGCTATATACACTTTTTATGGATTTCAGGTGGGGTATGTTTATTTTGAGATGAGGTGTGTAGGGGTTAGGAAACATTTTTGGAGTTTCTATAGCGGGAAGATGACAAATTCTATTTCAAGCGATCTTTGGACACATAGAAATTATAGTAATTACTATATAAATTAAGTTTTCGTTAAATAAATATTTGAGTTTTTTTAGTTCTTTATATCTTCTTATGTATAAAGTTCTCGTGTCACAATGTTAGTTACTATACTCCTCCGAAACGGCTGGACCGATTCTCATTAAATTTTGTGTGCCTATTGGGTAGGTCTGATAATCGGCCAACATATATTTTTCATATCCCTAAGTGATAAAGGTTGTCCACCCCTAACATTTTTTTTTAATTTTTGGACAAATTTTTTTTAGTGTTACTGTCGTAATTAATTAATAATATATATAATTTAAAGGAATAAATTATAAAAATTAATGTTATTAGTCTTATTTTTATACTCCCTCATCATTCACAGCTCTCCATACCTCTTTTATTCATATACCACATCCAAAAAAAAAAGATATTTTTTTTTTCTACACTAAAAATTACCTGGAAATAATTTATATGACAAAACATTGTGTAGTATCAAAATCTACAGTTTTTAGGTTATTTTTTCATTTTAAAAATATTTCTAGAATAAAATTTTTTCTTCGTAAATATTATTATTTAAATAAAATTTGAGTTTACAAAAACGGTTCCAATAAATTCACAGCAATTGCGACATTAAAAAATTTATCTTGGTACTGCTTAAAAAATAAATCTGATCAAAATTCGATTTATGGAACTAACACCTAAACCTAACCTTATCTAAGTAATAATAAAACTGAAATTCAAAAAATTTAATAAATTAATAATTTAATTGTATCAAAAAAAAAAATATTTTTTCATTATTCTTTGCAGAATTAATGTATGATTATTATATAAAAAATTTCTGTCATGTACTAAAATATTATTAAATCTAATAAAATATTAATTAAATTTAAGTTTAATTATTCACGATTTGGCATGGAATTTTTATGTAGGTTATATTTATTTGAATTTAAAAAATATATGTCGAAAGAATTTTTTTTCTATCATCGTTTCCAGACCTATTTTTTAATCGAAAACTGTTTTAAAATATTTCAAGCATTTTTTAGATTTAAAAAAAAATTGCAAATTTAAATAATTGTTGAATTTTTTATTTTAGTCAACTTTTTTTTTTTAAATTTTAAACTTTAATTGTTCTCGAATTTTTATGAAATTTTAATTTTGTTGAATCTATTTTAAGAAGCACACCTAGTGTGACATTTTCAAAAAAAAATTTTTTTTTTCCATATTTCGATAGGTTATACCTTTAAAAATAACATACTAAAATTTTAAATCGATATCTTAAATAGTTTTTGAGTTACAGTCCTTTAAAAGAGTAGCCGCTCTATAACAGTAAAAACGATCATTTTATCTTTAAGGGGCACACCTAGTGTGACAACCTAAAAAAAGGCCATTTTTGGGAATTAAAAAAAAAAAACTAGTGAATCCATCTATTTAAAATTTTGAGGGTATATTTATACATGTTTTGAGAATACACAGTAAAATTTTTGAAATAAAATATTAAATATTTTTAAATGACACGCGATCTCATGTATATACCAATTATCTAACTGCCGAGCGGCTACTCTTTTAAATGGCTGTAACTCAAAAACTATTTAAGATATGGATTTAAAATTTTAGTATGTTATTTTTAAAGGTATAACCTATCGAAATATGGCAAAAAAAAAATTTTTTGAAAATTTCTCACTAGGTGTGCCCCTTAAGCTGCGTTTTTCTCGAAACAGCATTTTTCGAATTTGCTGGAGTGATTACTCGAAGACAAATGATCCGATCGCTATCAAATTTTTTTTTGCATCTCCTCTATATATTTCTCCATAAGATGAACCTCCACTTTTTTGATCTGATCAAAAATCGAATTTTGGCAGGCCAAAAACGACCAAAATTTTGGGAAAAATTTAACTTTTTTTTTCAACATGCCGCCATTTTGTCAATTTTCGATTTTTTTGATCGCCCGAGGTTCATCGTACAGACAATATGTTTTTAGTTTACGAGAATTTTTTTTTTAGGTTTTATCAACGGAGATGGCTGCAATCACTCCAGCAGTGGAGGACCTGTTTTTTTTGGCGCCGCCGGAGATCGCGTGTCATTTCAAAAATATTCAATATTTTATTTCAAAAATTTTACTGTGTATTCTCAAAACATGTTTAAATATACCCTCAAAATTTTAAATAGATGGATTCACTAGTTTTTTTTTTATTAATTCCCAAAAATGGCCATTTTTTTGGCTGTCACACTAGGTGTGCCCCTTAATTCAAAAAAGAAAATTATCAACGATGTCAAATTTTATTGGATTTTTTCAAGAAATATTTGACACTTAAAATTTTTTTAAAACTTTTAGTTTGAAATTTTAACATTTTTTAGTCGACATTTTGAAAAAAACGTTAAAGGGTCTAGCTGGATAATGTACTGGAAACTGCAACCAGCGATTTTTGAAAAGTAATGATGCAATTCAATGCAGAATGGCAATCAAAAATTTGAGACCAAATTTCAGTTTTTAAACTTAATGCGTTGCTGCTTAATTTTGAAAAACGTGTTTTTCATGTGTATTTAATTGCGACTAAACTACTGAATATTTGGGAGCCAATTTTTTTTTTAGTATAAGTTAGCACTAGGGCTGTTTAAAAAAAATAATAAATTTTTTGTAAGTAAAACATTTTCTTAAAAAAAAAGAAAATTTCATTTTTTTAAGTATGTTCCTGAATATCTCAATCACCATTTTTTTTTTTAAACACGGGCATACGTCCTTTATATGGTGTGAATTTAAAACGAATCGATTTGGTGGAACAATGCTAAAAAAATAAATTTTTTTTTTTATTTATTATTGTTAATTTTTATAATATTTATTGGAAGGCATACTTCTTGATATTATTATAAAAAAATTGATAAGGTTTAACATGAGAAATTAATCCCATTTAACCACTAATTATTGTCATTTTTTATTTTAATAAGAATTAAGTTTATCTTTTAACATAATTTTGCCATTTTTAAAAATTCTAAATTTGAATTCTAAACAATTTTTTTTTCGGAAATTTTGTTAAAGGTAGATTTGTAGGAATTATTAGACTCTCCGGTTGGCATTTTTCGTATACCCAAACTGATTATTAGATTTTTAAATTATAAAAAATATTAAACGGAAGGAAGTACTATCTTTTTATTTCAGGTAAACTTATTAGGCGTTGATTTATTTAAAGGTTTTATGGGAATCATTATGTTATAGCAAAACAAGCTTACAAAATGGCACAAAGAAATACAAAACATTAAAAATGTTTTCGATTATGAATTTTAATTTAAACATTTCAATTTGTAAAACTTAAAAATCAATTAAAAAACTTAAAGATCACATTTTATTATAAATTTTCTTTGAGCACGAGTCGAAGTATCTAGTTTTAAATAATTCTATAGCTAATCATTTATTTGAAAATTTTGTTAACGATGCAAAAGAAAGAGGCGTATTTCAAATTAAAAATTAACTTATTTTTCGTGCCATGCTTACTACTAAATTTTTGTTCTAATACATAAGTAGATATTTACTTTTGAATAAGAAATTAAATTTATTTAATTAGCTTAGCAAAATGTATTATTTTTTATATTTAAAAAAATATTGTCAATATTCTTTCCTTTTTTCAAACTTTATAGAATCGTTTGAGTGTAAAATCAACTTACTTTCTTATAGACAAAGTAAGATACTTTTGGGATTGGTCATGTAACGCAGACGTTGTTAATAATTTAAAAATTTGTTTTATTTTTTAAGATAAGTATTTAAAGGAAATTCGCATATCTGTCTATAAATGTGACAAAATTAATTTGAGTTTAAAATTCTCTACAAAAAGCTAATAATAAAGTAATCTAGCTATAAATGTTGATAATCATGTAGGAATTTTCACTTTTTATTTCTCTTTGTTAGGACTCAAAAATTTATTTCGAAATTTAAACTCTGAAAATAAAAAAATTTACGAAAGCTTTAGCTGCAATTAGTTGTTTTACGTATTTATTAAAAATATTTCTGTAACTAGTACTCAACATTTTATAAGGCTTCAATGCAATGTTTCGTTAATAAAATCCAATATAGTTCACCTAAAGGGTAATAAACTTTAATTTTGAGCTGAACTCATAGAGACAAAAAAATGCGAACAAGTTGAAAGTTTTTATAAATTAACCAAATACCCTTAAAACGCAATCAACCCAACTAGAGCTCTCTTTGGTAACTAAAGCCCTTTAATAAAATAAGTTGGTCTATTAGGGCTCCTATACAAAGTTGGTCAATTTTAAGAGCATACAAATTTGGTTTTTGTTTGTTAACTTAATTTTTCTTTTGCTGTTTTTTTTTTCAAACATTCTGTTATGTTATACACACATGCACACTTGTATTCACACACAGACACACACACACAGATAGACAAACGAACATTGTCAGTGAGCTGTCATAAAAAATTGAGCAATGTGTATGAGCCGTGTGAGTGAGCGTGAGTGTCTGCGCCATTTTGTTTTGTGCTTGTTTGGCCGTTACACTACATCGCCTTTGTCCCGTTACCTGTGCACGCCATTTTGCCTTTTAATTGTTTAGTTCTAGCTGCCATTGTGCAAATGTGTATGTGTGTGTGAGTGTGTGTGTGTGCGGGCGAGTTTGCTTTGAATTGAGTTCACAATTGGCAAATAAAAAATGGCGCTTAGTTTTTGCAACAGGTCTTTGTTCGTTGTTGTTGTTGTAGCAGTCGTTGTCATTGCTGTTGCTGTCATTTGTACAAGTTTGTTGGCAACAAACACTTGAAAAAAAAAACTTTAAGTCTGCGTCTCTTTAACTTTATTGACTTGGCCAAGTCATTGCACTGCTTTGGCGCGAGTTTTGTCTGCGCGTTTTTAGCCGCGTGGGCCGCCTTTGGAGAAATATGCACAGCTCAGTGATTTTAGTTGCACATCATTTGTCTGCTGACGACGCTTAAAGTTGCGCCACACCAGGGTGCGGATGGGGGCAGGGTGTCATGATTGTGCATTTATTTTTGGGACTACCTGAGACCTTGGCCTAAGCCTTGGGGCATGTGACTGGGTATGGGCAATTGAAAGTGCCAGAGCATGCAAAGCTATTAAGCATTTTGGACAACAGCTCAGCCTGGCCACTTAAGCGACGTGTGCCGTGCTCTCTATCCAGCCAGCCTAGGGGCACTTACCTTCTTGGGTGGGTCTATATATATATAGTGTGGATATATTTGTTGTTGAGTGCCTCTGCTGAGATGTTCGACATTGACAGCCTGATAATATAAATATCATTGTTGCTTGCACATAATTAAGCAGGCCGGTGCGGGTTAGGTCCGGTTAGTTGGTACCGGGTCCGGGTCCGAATCCGGGTCCCCATAGGAAATTTACTGCAAGTGGCAGGCTAACAATCCGGGCAGTCTGCGCATCGCCTTGTGGCATTAACTTTATTTGTATGCATAAATGCGTGTGCGGGTCTTTTTGTGGGAGTGTGTGAGTGTGTGTATGTGGTGTGTATATGGTGTGTGTGTCTGGTTCTGTTTGGATTTTAGCTTAATGCGCAAGTGTGTTGACTTTCAGCTCCAATGCTAATTAAGCCTGTTTATGGGCGTTAGTTTGCTGTTTAACTTTTGTTGTAGCCATGCAGCAGTAGCAAGTTGGTAAGTTCATACTGTAGCTGTGTGAGTGTGTTTGATGGGCGTGTGTGTGCGCGAGTGTGTGTGTGTGTGGGTACCACCATACTTATGGCTTTTATCAGCTAACAAATTTCATTCCATGTGTGTGTATATATGTACTATATATGTATCTACATATGCTTGCCGCATTAAGCAGCATTATGTGCCTAACCAGCTATGCTCTCTCCCGGTTTGCTCACTCTCAATCAATTTTTACAGCTTTGAGGCGCATAGAGGGTGCTTTTTTTTGTGATGTATTTAACCGCTGTGGGGCATTGCGTTCAGAAGATATTTTGTACCATACCAAAATATTTCTACAGAAGACTTTCCGCTTTCCGTATGAATAGCTGTAGGTCTTTCATTGGTATTGATCTAAGGTGGAAGGGACTAATACGTTCGCTGGGCAGTCACTGAGAGCATCTCTGGTGGTTTCATCATTCTCGAGACAGTGTAACGGCCAGATAGGCATGCTACCAGGAGACTTAAGTCCGCTCTGCCAAGACCTTTTGCCTTGAAGATATCCAGAGGCTTGACAAGCGATTGTCGCAGCCCCGGTAAAAAAGAACCAGTATCTCCTATGTTCTCCTGCAGCCTACTTGTTAACCACGATCTTAATTGTGGACCAAACAATACCACAAAAAAAGCCCAGGAGATGCAGTCAGGGTGGAAGCACCCTGTCTTGTTATATCGTCATTGATCGTGTTACCATCCACTCTTGAATGTCCAGGTACCCATCATAGCATAACTCTGTTTCGGGAGGGCAGGAGTTGGAAGTTATTATATAGTCAAATTAACTTAAAGTAACCGTCCTGGGGGAGACGCTCTACGACGATAATGCCCTGATTGCAGCTTGGCTATCTGAATAAATGTAGATAATTGCTTCCCTAGTTCCTTTGTGCAGAATTAATTAATTTCTTAGCTTTTTTTAAATTATTATTGGCTTCGTAAGCTTTGGTCTCATTCAAAACAATTTATTTATTTTACTACTTTTCTAATTTTTTAGATCTATTAATGCAAAATATAACATTTTCGTAAAATTCATTTATTTCTATAATTTTCAAATTTCTATCATGTCTATTAGGTATAAGCCAGAAATTTATATAGCATCACCCTTTACATCCAGCCAATTAAAAATTCCTTTAGTGCCCGCAGAAAAAAAACACCCTCTAAGGCCGTCTGTTCATTCGTTCATGCGCTGCTAGCTAGTGCAATAATAAAGCGATTCTTGTAAATGCCAAAAAGCCCTCAAGTTCTCGTCTAATTGAGTAAATTATCCAGGGAAATGAAAATGGCAGACACTCAGACTTATACACAAAATACATATAGCTAGACTAACACACACACACATAGACAGCAGCAGCATGTGGCATTGTCATGTTTGTATATTTGTATGTGTTTTGACTGTATCTGTTTTGTGGTTGATGTGCAAAATCAGAAATAACTAGCAAAAAAATGATACGAAAAAAAAAGAAATCAAAAGCAATTTACAAGCACATTTACACAAAGATACAAACAAACACACACAGATACACACACAGATACACACACATACAAAGCTAAAACTAATGTGTCCGAGTCAATGTGCTGCGGTTATATGCTGCCAGTGACATTTTATTAGCAACAAAAATAATTAAATAGAAATGCTAAATGACAACAGCATCAAAATGACAATTAGTTGAAGCTGCCCTCAAAAGCATGCAACACTTTTTTTCTTTTCTATTTTGGTTTAGTTTTTTCTTGGTTATGTGTAATTTGTTGCAAGTCTCAACTTGGTCGGTCCCCAAGTCCCAAGCTGCTTTGTAATTAAGCTGCAACAATTTGCAAAGACTTTTCAAGCAAGTTATGCTTAGATATTTTGTGGTTAGCTAATGAAAAGCTTTTGGCTAAGACAAGCATAAAAAAAGCAGACTAGCAAGAAAAATGTAGACTGTGGTAAAGATTTCAAGAAAAGGCTAGACGGGATTGTGGAACGCAGCAGCATTAAAACATGACAAAATACCTGTTAATAGAAAAAAAGTTAGATACTTAAAAATGAGCTTTTAAATTTTATATAAAAATTGTTTTCCTATTTAAAAAATTCAGTTCTATGGATTTCGGAAGCTGTAGCTGGAAGTACATATTCACTATACAGACAAGATTTGGCCATTTTCTTATACGCATGTCTTGAGATTAACTTCTACTTATTTCATTATATTCTTTCCTTAACTCATCTGCATATTTCTAGAAGTTTTCGAAGCATTTTTGTATTAAAATTGATCTGCAGCTTAGAGTTCGCTGCAAAGTGCAGAGTTCTGAAAAAGTTTTGTTATTTGGTGCAGCTTAAAACATGAAAATATTTCTAGCTTGAAGTCCCAGAAGAAGCGGCAAAATCCATTAAGTATTGTGTATCTAACTTTCTATAGACAGTAAACAGCACTTAAAAAGCACATGTGCTCAATCTATGTAGAAATGCTAATAGTAATCATTCACATATACCAAAATTTCACATAAGTCTTCACTAAACTTTGATACTATACGAGGGCAGGTTGAAAAGTTGTTAAATAAGTAAGTTAGTTGAAAAGACCGATATAATTTATTTTTTTAATATATTTAGGGTGATAACTTCGTTGGAGGGCAATGAAGCAGTGCATATCAAACGACGTAAATAATTCTAACAACGATGCAGAAAGTTGTGGGATATGTCTTGGTGGAAACAATTTTTCCTTTTCCAAATATGTTCTTGAATTGTTACTCCAAAACTATAAAAATTGAGCCAAGTTCAACACAAAAATTCTTAAACCTCACCATGCTTTTTATGGTATAGGTGGGGGAAGCTTGAAAAGACGAAAAGTGTGGGACTTGTATTACCTCACCACTACTCTCCGTTTCTCTCTCACGTTACCACCGTGGAGTATTACTTCGTAAGGGGGAGAAGGCATGAAAGCCGCAGCTAGATTCTCATCTAGGATTGAAAACTGGCGTTCAGCGCGACGCAAAGATTTGAGGATTACCTCTGCCATGTGGCTTACAGCCGACCAATTGTTTTGTGAGCTAAAAAGGAGTCAAGTCAGGAGCAATAAATAGTCTTCCGATTCCTAAGCTTAGCTTTTGCCGTTCTGCAAAAAATCTCGGACAATCAAAAAAACATGTTCTTCGTCAGCTAAGGTCCGTGCACAGTGTGTGCAAAACGGATCAGTTTTTTGTTTAAGCCCAAATAAGTAGGATTAAAAACACCCGTTAGGAGTTGGGTAAGGTAGAAGTTCGACTATCCGTGTTTCCTACTCACCCACGGTTGCATGGCGGGCATGAGCCACCTGATCCAACTGCCGTTGGGACTACTATACCATCTCTCCTGCCACGAACGCATCGTTGAGTCCCTCCGATCCGAGTTGGTCTGTCTTGATTCTCGGGCCAATAAACTTAGCTGTGCCAGCTAGCACCAGTGCTGCATCCAGGATTCGCAAGGAGCCTCTGCGGTAGGCTGCCTTACAGTCGCGGCCGTATGTCCCTACGCCAATTGAGGGAGCCCAGACTGCTGCTGGGTAGAGGATAAAGGATTTTACAATATTAACAATAAGCCATCTGCTGCGTTCACGTGGCCCTCCAATGTTCGCCATTATTCTCATCAAAGCATTCATTGCGATCGATGCTTTGTCGCCTACGTGCTCAAGGTGTTGCTTGAAAGTGATCCAGTGGTCAAGCATCACGCCCAGATATCTTATTGCTGGCTTAGATTGGATTATGCTATTATCCAAGTGGGAGATTAAGGCACTTTCCATTACCTTCCTGCTACTTATAAGCACGCCTCTGTTTTATGTTCAAAAAAACCTCACTATGTGGGCTAACATATATGCCTCACCTTGTCTCAGAAAATGGACCTTATCCTTATTTGTTAGCCGCTATGAGCTATTTAGCTACCTTGGTCAGAGGTTACCAATTTCGATATCCAATTCACATGCAACTTCACGCCTTCATTCATCATTGACCTATCCATGGATTCTGAACTCCCTAGCCCAAGAGAAAATAAAAACTAGCTGATTCCAATTACTCTTTAATCTGCCCTCGTTGTTTACAAATGTGCTTACAACATGTTGCAGCAAAACTTTGCACCTGCCCAAGTCAAGGTTTATTGGCATTTTCTTGCTCTAAACTTTGAATACGTGTGTGCAGCTGTGTGTGTGATTGAGTGTGTGTAGTCGAGTGTGTTTGTGTGTGTGTATTTGGGTGTGTGTGCTGCACTTAACCCTTTTAAAAAGTTTGTGCTCTTTTAAACCCGTTCGAACTTTTGGCATGTCCAGTTTTCTGCTCTTTGCGCATCTGTAAGCATTTTTCAGCTTCATTTGTGAAATCTAACGAGGGGGAGTCAACTATATAGTATATATGTATATATGCACCTACAATACATATACATGCATATACTATATATACTTTACTTATATAGACTGCTTTGCTGTTAACTGTAAACTCTGTTATAATGTGTGCAAATGTAACAAAAGATTATATACATGCTCAGTTTGCCTTTGTTAGCTGATGCTGCTCTCTCGTCCGCCTCTTCTCGGGCCACTCCCCCCTATCGACGATATATACCAAACTATTTACGCTACATTAGCTCGTAAATATTTGTTACAATTCGCTTGAAAACTTCGTTCGTTGTTCGTTGTGTTTTGCTGTTGTCATGAAAATCCAATTTGAAAAACAGGCTGCCATTTACAATACCAAATGCGAATGTCGTTCAACGGTGCGTATGATTATTACAAAAGGACCGCCATTCTTATTATATGTTTTGTTTAGTTTTTACTCGTTTCTTTTTGTTTGTATTTTTTGATCATGCAAAACGGGTAGTTGCACTTTGTCAGCAGGTTTGTAATGATCGGTAGGAGATGGTACTCAAAAATGTGATAAATAAATATTTTTTGATTGCAATCAGCTGATTAAATAATGGCAGCCTTGGTATACGACTTGTCAAAAAAGGTTTTTTTTAATGTTTCAAGTCAGAACCATTATATTTTCTCCGATTTTCATGGTTGGACGAGATATTATTCATATGTTCGAGAAATTTTAATGAGTATTTGAACCATATTTTTCATCATTTTCTTTATCAGTGTTGCCATATTGAGAAAAAAAAATCGATAACTGCAGGGTCAATCGCTTCTTATTTGGTAGATGATATCTTGCTTTGCTTCCTAATTGAAGCTGAAAACGCGACTTTAGAGTATCTAAACTTTGACAGACAGTGATTTCATTTACGTTTAAAAAATATTCACCATTTTTTAAGCAATATTCCATATGCAGTTCATTAAAAATACAAATGGCATACAAATTAATGAAAGGGACTGAAATTATTGAGCCGTAAGCAATGTAAACCATTTTTTGTTGATTATTTGGTATAAATTGCCTATGGTAATTGGAGTCCTTTTCAGCCTTATAAAATGCATAGATATAATATATTGTAGTTTACTTGAACTGTTCCTTGCATATAAATGAGCTGAAGACAAGGAAGTGCAAAGGAAATTTAAGAATGCAGCAAAACTTTGCATCAGTGGAGTAGATAAGGAGGTAAAAGGGATCAGTTACCTCCCAATTAAAAATTGTAGATGCAAGTTATCTAGCTGTCTGGCAGCGTTATATATTTTTTTATATAAATTAAAATTGGTTTTAATTAAAAAATTATATTTGTATATAAAATTTAACAAAATCAAATATTTATTAAATTAAAGAAATGGAATACTGTAAAAATACAAATTTGTGAAAAATGATTTTTTTTATAATTTAAATAGTATTTAATTTAAAAAAAAATTAATATATTTTGAATTAAATTTTTTTTTAGAAATACTTAAAATTAAAATTTTTAATAATTTCAATACACAGTCAACAATTTAATTTTATTTAAATTTAAAAATAATTATATTTTTTTAAAGATTTAAAAATTAAAATTTATTTAATAACAACCGTGTCAGAATTTGAATAACAAAGACCCCAGTTTGGGGGTCTTTTATGTATAAAATTAAATTTAAGTTTAATTCAAATAATTATAAAATTTTTTAAATATTTAAAATTACAATTTATTTAGTAACATCCTTGTCCGAATTTTTAAATATTTCAATACTTTGTTTTGGCCCTTTTTATCAAAAATTATTTTAATTTTATTTTAATAGCTCAATTATTCAGTTTTATTTGAGAAGCATATTAATTGCAAATTATTAAAAAATGAATAAATAAAAAATAAATTTTATTCAAATGAAGATAAAATTTCATTTTTTTAATAACAAGCTTGTCAGAATTTTGTATAACTACAATACTCAGTTTTGGTCCTTTTTGACAAAAATCATTTTAATTTAAAAGTTTTTATTATTATTTAATTTTGGTAAAAAAATATATTTTTTAGAAGATTAAATTAAAGTTTTTTAATAACAATCTTGCTGAAAATTGCAATAGCTTCAATAGCTAGTTTGGGATCTTTCTGTCAATAACTTTTTTTAATCATTACTTAATTAGTTAATTTTGGCTTAAAACTTTTTTTTATTTTTTAAATTAAAATATTGTTAAACTATTAAGCATGTTAGAATTTTTAATTATTTCAATACCCAGCTAATCATTTTAGTTTTAATTTAATCATTCAATGATATAATTTTGTTTAAAAACTTTTTAATTTAGAGATTTACAAAAATTGAAATTTCAAAAGAAAATAAATAAATATTTTGTTTCAAGAGTTCGATAATTATAAAATCCTAAATAAATTAGTACAAATTAAAAGTTAAAAGTAATAAAGTTAAAAATACTAAGTATTAAAAAATAATAATGCACAAATTTATATTTTTAACGAGAGAATTTGGCAAAAAAGTGGTAGCATAAAATATATTTATTTATTATAGACCAATAATGAAAAATATAAATAAAATATTAATCTAACTTATTAACGAAATCCAATATTATTTCAAAAATTTATTTAAAATATTATGTACAATATATTAAACGTTATATATAATAATTATTAAGCCTATAAGTTTAACAGCTGTACTAAAAATGTTGAGTTTCATTTAAACCGTTCTGGAAGACGGCGAGCACCTCAAACATCGAAGTCCTATAAAGATACCAATCTATAACTCTAAGAAACATCGCGGCCGGTATGTAACCAACCAAGAAATACACAAAGATTTGAATGTTCCTTACGTAAAAGACGAAATATTAAAATCTTCGAGAATATATTTAGAGAGACTGTCAAATCATGAAAAATCGCTGGCAATTAAGAAGATTAATAATAGTTTGGACGTTAGGCGTCTGAAGAGATTTCATGTTCTGGACCTTCCAGATCGATTTTTATAATATATAGAGTTTGGCAAATAATACATATGTAATAAGTAATATGTATTAAATAATATAATGAATTATTTACAATTTAACTATATTGGTGTTGCTCACTGGAGCATAACCTACCCTGTTATATTTATAATATAATGTCAATAGACAGATCGCAAATAAAAATAATGCTAAAAAAAAAAAAAAAAATTTAAATAATAATAAAACTGCCGGTCTCGGAAATCGAATCCGAACATATTATTCGGAATCGTTTTAAAACCGAATGTTTGGTGCTCCCTATTCCACCAAACCGATTTTTTCATGTAGTTTGAAACTACATTAATGTTGCAAGAGGGACTTAAACGAATCCGCAAAATATGTTGAAAAAAAGTATTTTATACTGAAATAATTATTAAAATTTCTATGAAAATGGGTTTGCCGGTGCACGCACAGCCGAATTCGAATAAAAAAGTTCGAATTAGAAATCGTTTTCCGAAACTGTAGTCTTGCATTCATTCATTAATTTATCCAAGTCTACGCACTTCATAACCCCCACACACCAGAAGTTATCGACGCCACTGCTTGTCGATAACATATCAAGTGCAAGCATGAAGCAGGTAGGTACATTGTTTTCAAGCAAATCTATATGGGGAAGTAAGCGAATGTGTTTCTGTGTGTCTACGGATGACTATCTACCAAAGTGATTTGCCTTCTTCTGACTACTCAGCCATATCAAGCAATTGCTGTAAACTTGTTTTACAGTTTGACTTGTTGGCCATGTTTTCAAGTATTTAAGAAGGTTTTTCCATCAGACGAAATTGTTGCATGCTGCAATTAAGCAATCATGCAGCAGCACTTCTTTGTGCAACATCAGAGAAGTGTATCATGCCGGGGATCTAAGTAGTGTTTAGAAGTACTTAAGAGCACTTGCCACACTCGATTGCATCTGGCGATTGCATGTGACGTCACTCGGTGCACATTCTCGAGTGCTTGTTGCTAGAGGTTGAGCCATGCTCAATGACTGTAAGAGCAATTATTCTGGATATCGTGTTAAGGTTCGACATGGATTTGATGAAGCGCTGTGACGCTGAAAATCAATCGTTGGAACTCATGAGCAAATTTTTGAACTGGGTAACCTCTAAAGTTTTGTACCCATGTTCCGCTTGTGAGTTATCTTTCAGTTGTAACAACTTTGTTTACTTCCCGACATGGCGCCTTTTGCTTGGCTTGCTTAACAACTGGTTTACTGATAAGAAAAACATTTCCACAGTTCTACAAATTAGTCTAATGGAAGTTTCTGGCCGGACGGTACTTGAGATTGGCTAATAGTAAATACATGTTTGCAATTCCTAAGTAATTGCTGCAGCCAGCTATAAAAAAGCCCAGTTCCATGCAATGTGACCACCAGTCATATCCAAAAATGGTGCAACTGAAGACAAGTCTTGCGTTTTGGACGCTACTAGCGCTGCTAGTTTGCCAAGTCTGGGCAGAAGATTGCGAGGGGGCTGAGAATGATGATGCCGAAAGCACAACTCCTGAGCTCCCTGGATTGGAAATAGAAGGTGGACTTTGCGAAGACTTTCAGGCGTTACGTTCCACCATACCCGAGGAGACACTTAACGAGATTCTAGGCGCACGCTTTGGTTGCGACTCCCGTTTCCGTCGCGCCATGCGCTTCCTAGAAAATCCACGTTTTGAGCAGCTCACCTTGCAGCTGCAGCAAAGCACCGCCTACAAGACCCTATTGCAGTCGCTGCACAATGCCAGCGTGGATACCACCGACATAGATAATGTATCGGATATATTCACTTGTTTGGTAGTGCCGGTGCCCGAACAACCTTCCACTCCCAATAGAAATCGTTGTTCGGTGGCGCGTCGTCAAAGCTTTATCAGCCAAATATTAGAAGCCATGTCGCGTAAAGATGTGCATGCCTATATAGCTGAAGCCCAGGCGCAGGACAGCAATTTCGGCAAGTTCTCCAAGGCTGTGATGTCACCACGTTTCCGAGCAGATTTGCAGGGCTGTCTGGTATGTATTGAAGGGGTTCTCAACAATGGACTTCGAGCTCATTCCCTCCAGCTGCACCGCTGTTTTTTAATTATTCCTTTTTAACTTTATTGAGTTCCCTTTTTTTTTCAGGCTCAACGTGAGATTGCACGCCCCCTGCGCATCCTACGTCGCAATGGCTGGGATATTCCATATTTGCTACGTGCTGCCATGGCCATTTTGGTTTGGTAAATTTGGAAGCATGTAAATTAAAATGTATATTATGTAAAGCTAAATACATAAAAACAAATATATATATACATGACCACAAAAAATGTTGAAAACAATTGAAATTAAATGATGGGACTTACTTATATGAACCAACGATTTAGCCAAAAAGTGACAGTGTGACCAAACTTTGTTTTTACAATTTTTTTTGTATGCTCAGTTTAAAAACGCGCTAGGTTTAAAATTTTAAAAATTAGAAAAGAAGAAGCACAAACTCAATAGTTTAATTACGCGACTAATTAAAAGGTATTCACGCTCTAGGCTGTTGCACTTTTGCACAACCTTTTAACTCCTAAACACAACAGCAAGCCTAAAAAATCTTTAAATTCTCTAATCGAAAATTTAATTTTATATTTAAAAAAACAACAGACTTAAAAATATGTAGTAAATGTGGTCTGAAACCGAAAAAAAAAACCAAACTCACTAATTGCATTTTGGTATAAAATACTAAACAGAATTTTTTATTTTTACATTAGACGCTCAAAGCGCTTGTTGAAAGATTTTATCAAAATTTGTCGGACTGTTGTCTGTGGCGAATCCGCGGTGGTGGCTTCGGGTCCGGAAAAAAAGAACGAAAAATGGGTTGAAAGTATTTTCCGAGCTCAGATATACATAATATTCGAAGTGAAGAGCCCCTATTAAGACCAAATCCTAGATCCGTTTGAACAGAAAAATGCGTATAATATCAGAACAGATAAAAATGACCAATGAATATCGTTATTCGATCTCAGTATAAAAGCCTTCCGGTCGGGATATGATATTATTGATGTTTTTTATATTTTGGATATTTTTTATATATTGGATATTTTTGATATTTTTGATATTTTTGATATTTTTGATATTTTTGATATTTTTGATATTTTTGATATTTTTGATATTTTTGTTATTTTTGATATTTTTGATATTTTTGATATTTTTGATATTTTTGATATTTTTGATATTTTTGATATATTTGATATTTTTGATATTTTTGATATTTTTGATATTTTAAATATTTTTGATATTTTTGATATTTTTGATATTTTTGATATTTTTGATATTTTTGATATTTTTGATATTTTTGATATTTTTGATATTTTTGATATTTTTGATATTTTTGATATTTTTGATATTTTTGATATTTTTGATATATTTGATATTTTTGATATTTTTGATATTTTTGATATTTTTGATATTTTTGATATTTTTGATATTTTTGATATTTTTGATATTTTTGATATTTTTGATATTTTTGATATTTTTGATATTTTTGATATTTTTGATATTTTTGATATTTTTTTTGATATTTTTGATATTTTTGATATTTTTGATATTTTTGATATTTTTGATATTTTTGATATTTTTGATATTTTTGATATTTTTGATATTTTTGATATTTTTGATATTTTTGATATTTTTGATATTTTTGATATTTTTGATATTTTTGATATTTTTGATATTTTTGATATTTTTGATATTTTTGATATTTTTGATATTTTTGATATTTTTGATATTTTTGATATTTTTGATATTTTTGATATTTTTGATATTTTTGATATTTTTGATATTTTTGATATTTTTGATATTTTTGATATTTTTGATATTTTTGATATTTTTGATATTTTTGATATTTTTGATATTTTTGATATTTTTGATATTTTTGATATTTTTGATATTTTTGATATTTTTGATATTTTTGATATTTTTTGATATTTTTGATATTTTTGATATTTTTGATATTTTTGATATTTTTGATATTTTTGATATTTTTGATATTTTTGATATTTTTGATATTTTTGATATTTTTGATATTTTTGATATTTTTGATATTTTTGATATTTTTGATATATTTGATATTTTTGATATTTTTGATATTTTTGATATTTTTGATATTTTTGATATTTTTGATATTTTTGATATTTTTGATATTTTTGATATTTTTGATATTTTTGATATTTTTGATATTTTTGATATTTTTGATATTTTTGATATTTTTGATATTTTTGATATTTTTGATATTTTTGATATTTTTGATATTTTTGATATTTTTGATATTTTTGATATTTTTGATATTTTTGATATTTTTGATATTTTTGATATTTTTGATATTTTTGATATTTTTGATATTTTAGATATTTTTGATATTTTTGATATTTTAAATATTTTTGATATTTTTGATATTTTTGATATTTTTGATATTTTTGATATTTTTGATATTTTTGATATTTTTGATATTTTTGATATTTTTGATATTTTTGATATTTTTGATATATTTGATATATTTGATATTTTTGATATTTTTGATATTTTTGATATTTTTGATATTTTTGATATTTTTATTTTTTATTTTTATGCCATCTTTAAAGTTCAACATAATTTTTTAATTGGTATTTTCGCCAGGATTCTCATGAAACTAACATTTTATATAACAACGTAGCAAATACCATTTTTAAATACTACAATAAATTTCGTGAAATTTCTTGTTAAAAATCTAGAGTTTATTTGGTTGTTTAGCGAACCTTTTCGCAGCTGAATGCTTCACTTGAATAAATTCCAACTGGTCCAATGCACTTTTGCGAATTTTTACTCTGCCAACGGCAGGTAGTGTGATCAACGTTGGCGTTGCCACCAATTTTTGAGTTCAACAATTTTGAATAGTATACGCGCAGCTGTTGGCCGAACTAGCCGAACTAACTGGTTGGCACTTGACAAAATTGGTTGACCCAAAAATCTGCGCATAATTTCAATTAAATTTCTGGCATGGAGCATCACGTTTAAGAAACAAATTAACACTCGTTATACTCGTTCAATGCAAGCGCTGGAAAATGGTCGGTCGCCATTGAAAATATGCCGCCATTACATGAGTATGCAATCGTGCAATTTTCATGACATGGCGCTCTCCAAGGAATTGATTTATGTGCGCTACGTGACTTCATTTGGCTTGGTGCGAGGGCAATGTCAAAGGCGCAGCTAGGCTGGGGTCTCAGGTTAGGGCAACGTGGCACCTGTTGTCGTTGCCGTCGTCGTTGTCGTTGTCCTCAAGCCTGCCTAAGCCTGATACGAGGCGATTCTCTTTTATTAAATTAACAAAGTACTCCGGAGTGCGAGTGTGTGTGTGGGAGTACTTAGTATGCCAAATACAATGTCATTATGCATTATAACTGTATAAACAAATCGTATGCCTAAAATGCTGCCAAGCCATATATATATACGTAGGATACACAGGATACTATCTGGTCCTGGAGTTAGCTAACGCAAAGCTGTGTACTGCGTACGTGCGCTGTCGAAAATAAACACGGCCACACTGTCACACACATACACACACACAAACGCACACCAATACACACACAAAAGTCTAGAGCGTGGCCACAGCCTAACAACAATATGCAACATGGCAACTCTGGCTCGTGTGTCAATCAACTTAAATGTTAATGAATTACTCCTCTACGAGGAGACATGCTGACAGCCCGACAAGTTGTTGTATTTGTTTTTGTTGTTGCGGCTATTTGGTGTTGTTCTCGTTGTTGTTGGATTTTGTTTGCATTGCGAGTGGAACAGTGACGTAGTTAGTTGCTAAGTACGAGGGGGGATTTTACATAGTGAAATACTTCTGTCTAAAAGCTTTAAAAAAAAAGAAGCCGAACCATTTTATTCGACAACTGGAGAGAAGCGAGAGTAGGACAAGGCTTCGTTCCCTAAATTATACTCTCTTAATGACTTTTCCCAGCTTTCAGTGCAGAATCCAAATGCCTTTCGAGGTTTATTCAGGTTGTGATATGGGTACATATGAGCGCATATGAATAAGAAAGGGTGATGACAAGTCCACCACTACGGTGACATAAAGAGCTTACTCTTTTGGCCTAAGTGAGATGGGACGTCAGATCACGATTGCCGTCCAAACCTAGCCCAACCTAGAGCTCTCAAAAAATAAACTGAAAATGAGAACCTTCCTTTAGGAGCCTCGAAAGTTAGTTCTACTCGCTGCGTAAATCAATCTCTATGCGGATTGAACTTGTCATTTCATTGAATGCCGTACTGACTCTCCAACGTCCAAGAATCAAACACTTCAAGCACATTGAATCTCATGTTCCAGCATCTTACAATAGGGAGTAATAATAACAGTCCAGCAGCAAAATTCTTCTGGTAAGCGACAACTACTTATATGGCTCAGATTACTAGAATTACGAGATTCTTAATTAATCTCTAATGGACAACGATGGACAAACTCTAACAGAGCTCATCGGATTCCACATGGCTTGGTGCCGATATTTGTCATTCACTCGGTGGGTCTTCTCATAAGCTCATTAAGAGCCCTAGAATTTAAACCCTTATTGTCTTTGGTGGGCTGTAGGGCAGTGAGGAGATGGAGTAGTTGGGTAGGAGGTTTTGTGAGCTTTATTTTAGAATTACATATAGCTCCTATTCGGAGCGTGGGGAAGACCTATTTTATTTATTCGCTGAAATGCAGTACATATCACAATTAAGTAAAAAAAATCACACTCTTGGGGCATCTTATACTTCCTAGAGGGCACGTCCCCAGGGAAGCGGATAGGGAAAAGCCTCCTAGGCATGGGTGGTAGGAAGGAAATAAAATACTTCCTGAGGGTCACACAAGCCGAGGAAGGTTCACACCGTTTTAAAACCTTCACGGTCGCCCCCCAGACCTTAAAGTGGATTGTGTAGAACTACTAACCTAATGCAAAAATCCCTTATTATTTATAATATAATAATAATTCCCTGACTGACCCTAAGACGGGCATGGCGATATCTATAAATAACTATTCGAACAGTACAGGAACCTACAGTTTATAGCTGAATCCGAACGGCGGTGTCTTTAATTAATAGCGACTTTCTATGGCGAAATGGATTTACTCGCTATTATTTATTTTGAAGATCTCATAAAGAGGGATCAGCCTCTCTTACGGCCAGTCTTGCCGGATTATCTACTTTTTCAATGGTGGGCTTTCCCATGGTCTGTGTTCTAGGAACTGCATGGCAGTCACTAATTTGGTAATGATTTATAGATTAGGTTTACGTTAAGTTAGGATCCCGCTGAGACCATGACTCCCATAATGCTGCCTTATTATAGAAGGCAAGAAAAAAATATGAAAGAGGTAGGAAGGAGAGAAGCGTTAGAGAAGGGTTAAATCTGGTGGCCATTCCTAGTCACCGTAGTGCCTTTACTTGCAGAACCATTTTGAGGATTCGACTAAAGTGGACAGACTGCACAGTTCTTCGTAATAGTGTTTGCCCATGGTCTGTATTCTGGTGATGCTTTCTAGACTAGGTTAGGTTTAGCTGATTGAGGTCAATAAATATGTAAGATCACGCAGAAGTGCAGAAAGAACTATGAAAGGGGTAGTAGGGAGGGAGTAAAGGTAGAGGAAGCTTATTACGGGGGTTAAAGCTGGTAGACATTTCTAGTCACCTTTTCTTGCAGAACTATTTTGAGGATTGGTCAAAACTGTCCATTCCCTCTATGGGCATATTTGCCAGACTGCCGAAATCTCCAAAGAATCGTTTACCCAGAAACTGGGTTCGACTTAAAAAAAGTTCAGGGCAATCACATAGCAGGTGTTGAATGTATTACATCTCCTCCTCATCTCTGGAATTACGGCAAATGCCGTGTTGGAGGCGTGCGTCCTCTCAGCCATTAGGCCTATGGTACAGTAAAGCTTTTTGCTTTTGCTTTTGCCACAATCCAGGTCCAGTTTTTGTAAAATTGACGTTCTGATCTTTATTAAACGTGTATCATGGTCAATACGAGACACGAAAGATGAGACAACTGGAAGCTAAATTCCATTTTTCTTCAGCCTTGATTATTTCTCTTATTACAAGTATAACATCCTAAAAAGGGTTTTTAGGTACGTAACCAATAAACCTGGGTCTCAGAGAGTATGCTCCTCAAGAAGATAAAGAAACTAACAACAAAAGCCGATAAACATATGGTAGTGTTGATTCGATCTTGGCACATTAGACGAATGTGATTGATTACTTTTAGTGGAGAGCTAAGACAAAGCCTTGAAGGCTGTCGACAATAATGGACAGATCGGTTTACTTCCAAGTCGTTTACTGCACATATCTTGGCTTGGAAAAACGTTTTACCAAAAGACGGATTTACAGACACGCAGTTGCTCCTTAGAGAAAATGCCATCTCGTGTAAGTTATTTTGTCTTTAAGCCGTCTTAGTATATTTGTCCGTTCGTTAACCCTAATGGGAGTTTCATGCCTCCAATGTTTTCTCTTATTTTGTATGTTTCCCAGACAGCATATGGTAAATGTCATAGCTTATTTCTTAATTGTGAGTCTTAATTTTTACAATCAAGCGAGTTAGTGAGATAAATCAAAAAAAAAACAATGCAAAAATAATTTTTTTTTTTAAACTCATTCCGGCTTATAAAAATTATTTTCATGAAGTGAAATAAATAAAGGCTTGCAATGTACTTCCACGTGGAGAAACCTTAAAATGTTTTTTTACCATTACTTTTACAATATTTACAAAATTTTCAACCACTCTTGCAGTGGGCAATACACTTCGCCATAATAACCGCTGGCTACGCCCCTGGGTTGGTCAGAGACGCGCCTGTCATGCTCACTAAAGCACTTGAAATATAGCATAGCATACTTCTGAGCGCAACATACTTAACAGCTCTGTTTTTTCGTATTTCCTTTTGCTTAAACTTTTTTGCAGCTTTTGTCTTACTTCAAGTTCGTTTTTATTTCGTTAGTTCATTTGATTTTCCATGTACGTATCATTGAATTCATTATAATGTCCTTATGTCCTCCGTGTGTGTGTGTGTTGCTCGCAGTCTTTGAGACAACACTCAGCACTCAAGTTGAGCTCTTAAGCACCCAAGTGGCAAATGAGTCATTGTGGGCGTTGTTTGACGGGCGTGGCAGTCGCTTCATTTGATGCAGTTCAACACTGAGCATACATGTCAGGTTTCAACTTGTTTCAACAAAAACAAGCATATAAAAACAATATTAATTAGCTTTTGGTTAGTTTTTTGCTACCATATACTAGTTTGTGGGCGTTGTAACACATTACACATACGCCATGTGTGCTGGCCGTTGTTTTGTAAATTGACAGCCATTTATGACAATCCAATGCCAATAAAAATTAATAAACAGAAAAAATTATGCAAATTGAGTGATTTTGCGAAAAACTGTTTTTAATGCAACGAGCTTTAAAAAAAATGCTTTTTGCCGCAAATTGATTTCTCATTTATGTCACTAATTATGTTTTGTTTTTTAAAAAGTGCAATTTTCATGATGTTTATTAAATGTGAAAAGGCTTTGTAAGTGTTTTAAAGGAATTACTTATCAAATTATTAAATGCATAATTTACGAGGTAGTTGGCGCTTAATAAACAAGCTTTTTAGCGCTTAATTGGAAGCTGTTGATAAAAAATGGTGGCGGAAAAAATTTGGTTCAATTATATAGAAAAGTATTGCTTTTTCATCCAAAAATCAAGCAGAGCAAAGTCAGCTGAATGTACCTAGCAGAATATCAAGTATACGCTCTTATAGCTCAAGCTAAGCCATTAAAAGCTATCAGAAGTTATCTTAAACTATTCTCTCTCCAGATTACAGAACTATATCTCCATCAAATTTCCCACCAAATCACTGCCACAATTGAACTTGCAACATTTCTACACACACATAAACACCTACATTTCGTTGGAAAAACTTTTGGCTAAGCCTCTTAGCTGCTTTTTCATTTTTCTACTTATATAAAATAAAAACAAACAAGTTTGAAAAAGATTGATGTAAAGTTCTTCTAAACTATTGTACTAAGCCACTCAGTTAAGCAACTTTTACCATACTTTTTTTATTTTTATTAAAAAATCAAAAAAAAAAAACACTGTAGCGTGTTCCGATTAAAACACCTTAAAGAAAGTTTTCCCTTTACTTGTGCAAACTAAAAGTGTTGGAAAATCAAATTTTTCGCCTTAATGTTTGGCCAACTTATATCAACCATATATATAGTATAGTCGAACAGCTTCAATTTGACTTTTTCATTTTGGTTGGCAATAACCACAGCAACAACTACAACAAAAACAACAACAAACAGTGCAGCAACAATAACAATAACAAACAAAAAAATGGGAGTTAGGCGAAGGGATGAACGACTATGGAATACACTGCTTCTAAAGGAAGGAAGTTTTGTGGCGATGTGATGTGTGTGCTCGTTTTTTTTTTGTGGGCTGATAATTTTCATTGGTGGGTGGTTGCCTTTTCTATTCCTATTCCTTATTTACATCACCTCAGTTCCTACTGGATGCATTCGATAAGCCGGGTGCTTACTGCCATCTTCAGTCTCAGATTTGCATTCGATTCTTCTAGGCACTTTCCATTTTGCGTCTTTGCCTTTCGTACCTTCTCAAATCGCTCTGGATGCCTATTATGAGCTGGCTCAGTTCCCACCACTTTACTTTAGAGTCCGTCATAAATGCGCTCAGGTCTTCGTGTGGGAGGTACGCCCTCTGTTGACGTGGTGTTCCTGGAGCAAATGTGCTCCGGGTTTTCGTCGCACACCGGACAAAAGGGAATTTCCTCATGTTTGAATTTGAGGAGGTACTGCTTAAGGTGGAAGTTGAGTTGGCCGTCCTTGCGATCCATACAATCCTTGATCCTGGGGATAAACCGATGTATCCATCTTACTTTGGTCAAGCTATCCCATCTGGCTTGCCATGTTGCCATATAGGCTTCTCTCTTCGAACTGCGGGCAGCTGACGTAACTGTAGCTTCGTTCTCAGCCGTTCTCCAGGCACATATCTACTTTATCTCTCTGGCAAGAAGATCGAAGGGGACCATTCCATAGTACTGTGTGAGTGTGTGTAAGATAAATATGTTCCATTGCTATAAGAGTGAGTTTTTGGGAAGATTTTCGGCTATTTTTATATTTTGAACTTTTTTGTTGATGCAAGACTATATTGCGTATACGTAATATTGATTTTTTTTTGTGAAAGAGTCGATACGTAGTTTTAACTAGCTAACGATTTAATAATGATGGCATGCAATAACATTAATAAAAAAAAATGATTTTTTTAGCATTACCGTCTATCTGAGGCCACATTGCGTATGCGTTATTTTATTATTATTTATTTATTATCATATTTGTTTTTATACTCGAAACTTTGAAAGCAAATGTGTTTTTATTTTGAAACATATCCATAGTACAGTTTCACATTATTTAATTTTTTAGGAGGCAACAATGCGTATACGTCATTTTAATTTTTTTCCTTTGGAAAAGAGTTGAGATATGCTTCTAGCTAGCTGTTGCTTAACAACAGCAGCAAGCATAACATTTTTAGAAAGTTTTATTTTTTCAGCATTAGGCCACATTGCGTATGGTTAATTTTATTTTAAAAACTCATTTTGTTGTGTTTGTATACTGAAACTTTTAAAATAAATGTGTTTTAATCTTCAAACTTTGCCATTGTACATTTTCACATTATTTATTTATTTAGAAGGCAACACTGCGTATACGTAATTTAGTTTTTTTTCTATGCAAACGAGTCGAGTTATGCTTTTAACTAGCTGGCGCTTTAATAATGCCAGAGCGCATAACATTTTTAAGAATTGTATTTTTTTAGCATTACCGTCCATATGAGGCTGCAGTGCGTATACGTAATTTTGGTATAGAAAATTTATAGAAATATAGAAACTCATAATTTTTGTTTACTTTAAACTTCAAAACAAAAGTGTTTTTGCCTTGAAACGTTCCAAAATATTTATTTATTTAGACTGAAACAATGCGTATGTGTAATTTTTATTTTTGTTTCTTTGGAAAAGAGTCGAGATATGCTTTTAACAAGCTGATGCTTTAATAACGATAGCATTAATAATTTAATTGTTTTAGCATTACTCTCCATACGAGGCCACATTGCGTATACATAATTTTATTTAAAAAAATCATCATTTTTGTTTTTAAACACTCGAAACTTTCAAAACAAATATGGTTTTATCTTCAAACGTTTCAAAATATTTATTTATTTTGGCAACAATGCGTATACGTATTGGGACCATGAATGAATTTCCGGATTTTTTTTCATTTTTCAACTATTTATTCAGAAAAAATTGATACAAAATTTAATGTTCAAAGTATTGTCCATCGCTAGACACTACTTTTTCCCATCTTTCTATCGCTAGACACTACTTTCTCTTATCTTTCTGGTAATTTTCGGATTACGGCTCGGAAGAACGACTCGTCTTTTGAGGCTATCCATGAATCGACCCAATTCTTGGTACTTTCATAAGAAGGGAACCGTTGGTCAGTCAATGCAAGTGCCATCGATCGAAATAGGTGGGGTAATCTGATGGGGCGATGTCCGGAGAGTATGTGTTCACGACTATCGCAATTTGGGGCTGAGCATTGCCATGTTGCAAAATAGCTTTATCATGCCTTTGCTCATAATTTGGCCATTTTTCTCTGAGTGCATGCCTCAAACGCATCAATTGGAGTGGGTAACGGTCCCCTGTGATCGTTTTATTCGGTTTCAACAATTCATAATAGATAACACCTCGTTGGTCCCATCAAATACAGAGCATGAGCTTAGATCCATGAATATTGGGCTTTGCCGTTGATGTTAATGGCTGGCCGGGCTTATCCCATGACTTTTTGCGTTTGGGATTGTCGTATTGGATTCACTTTTCATCGCCAGTAACAATACGATTCAAAAAACATTTCCATTTCTGTCGTTAAAGCAACTGTTCACATGAGAAAAAACGGCGCTCAACGTCTCTTGGCTTCTACTCATATGGAACCCAATTTCCTTGGTTTTTGTATCATTCCCAAGGACTTTAACCATTTGGAAACGGTTGATTCGCAGACATTCAATGTTTGTTTCTGCCACATTTTGAGCGTTTGACATGAATCTTCATCGTGTAATGTAACCAATTCTTCATTTTTGAACTTTTTCGGCTGCCCCGGACGCTCTTTGTTTTTTAGATCAAAATCACCACTTTTAAAGCGTTGAAACCAATCAAAACACTGTGTTCTTCATAGAGAATATTCCCCATAAACTTCCACGAGCAAACGATGACTTTCGGGAGCGGTTTTCTGCGAAAAAGTGTCCCAACATAACATCCCACAAATGTTTTTCGCCGATTTTCAAAAATTTTCCAACATCGAAAAAATTGTTATATGCACAATCAAACGAAATAGTTTTAGCTGATTCTGACAGCTATTGAATGTTTCTTTCAATTGATGTATGAGTCAGTCCGAAAATTAGTTCATGGTCCCAATAATTATACCCTGTACCGTATGGTCCAAGGGTATATTAAGTTTGTGCAAGCCGAAAATGTATGTAACATATAGAAGGAGACGTCGGAGACACCCAAAGTTACCTAAAATATGATCAGGGTGAATAGAGAAGTCGATATACCCATGTCCGTTCTGTCCGTCTGTCCGTCCGTCCGTCCGCCCGTCCGTGTGAACGCCTAGATCTCAGAGATGGTAAGAGCTAGAGTTACCAAACTTTCACATTAGATCCCATATTATTCCATAGGAGACAAGTTTATTTTATATTTTTGATATCGGGGATAAATTATATAGCTCCCATGGGGGTGTTTAAGACGACCTCGACAAAAAAAAGCGTTTTAGATGAATAATTCGTTTGTTTATGAAGATATCGTAACGAAATTTCGAAAGTTTTTTATAGTTCCCAATCACTGTACCAAATTTGATCGAAATCGGTTGACTATATTCGCTATATTTCGTTTTTTAATAAAGATATCCTAACCAGATATGGCGTTTGGAAATTTTTTAGACCACTTAAGCAATGTGCCAAATTTGAACAAAATCGGTTGACTATATCATATAGCTCCCATAGGTCCGATCTTCCAAAAATCGATTTTTTAACAAAATTTGTTGTGTTTCGTTTATTTGTTAAGATATTGGGACCAAATTTGACATTATGAGTATTTTATAGTTCCTAAGCACTGTACCAAATTTAATCCAAATCGTTTGACTAGATCATATAGCTCCCATAGGACCAATCGGTCCAAAAACACGTTTTTTATACAAAATTCGATGTGTTTTGTTTGTTTGTAAAGATATTTGAAATAAATTTGGCATTCATATCTTTTTTAAGGTATTTAAGCACTGTGTCAAATTTTATTGAAATCGGTTGACTATATCATATATAACGATCGGTCAAAAAAAAATTTTTGCTTAAAAATTCTTCTGTTTTTGGTTTTTTGTGAAGAAATCGGACTTTATTACAAGCTAGTGGTACAGGGTATCCTAAAGTCGTCCGCGCCCGACTTTACGTCCGCCATTTTTTTATTTTAACTCTTTTGCAGAAGTTTGCAATTTAGCCCAATTTTCATCTCTCGCGCTTTTTTGGCCGGAATAAAATCTTTCAAAATTTGTGTATTACAGAGACGTTAGATATATTTTCTTCATCTGCGAGATCTATAAGAACATACCAAAAAAATCTATGTCGAGTCAGCTCTCTACGCTGATAAAGTTGACTTTCCTTTTATAGCTTCAATCAATCAAGTATTTTTTCCCCTGTTACATATCATTCGACCAACTTAAGCTACCCCACACTGCTTTATTACAGTGTATTAAAAACAACAATAAAAGCCACAGCAACAAGCTGCCATTGGCAGAGCAACAAAAATTCTTGGTTTGTTTGTTTGTTGTGTTTATTTTGGCAGAGGCAGGAAGAAGCCTCTCTCTTCCTCTTCTCTGGCTCATTGATGAGGCTTCGTTGCTTGCTTTCTTTGCCATTTCTTTCTTTATTTTTGCTGCCTCCCTTTTTGCTTATTTTTTTTTTAGCAAGTTTACTAACAAAGTTTTCAATTTGTCGACAAACTTAAGCCACAGTGGCAGCAGCCAAATACAGGGGCGGAACTAGCTGTTTGAGAATTATCTGCATTTTTCAACAATTTCTAGAATTTTTCGCGCACCCCTCTGATACGTTTTGTTTGACAGCCGCCACTGACAACAACCACAGACACTTGACAAGTTTGCACAAGCTCCATTCCTGTGTCTCTGTTAAGCTGTCCGTCTGTCTGTCTGTCGTCCCTGTCAGCAAGTCTCCACTAAGCGTGCAGCTGACACCAAAAATCAATTGCCAAATCGCAAAAAAACGTAGCTCCCAAAAAAATATATACATATATATATATGGCTTATATATGTTAGCCAGCAAATTGCACAACATTAAACATTGAAGTTTTATTTTACTTCTGGCTGACATTATTGCCGGCATTTAATGGTCAAAAGTTCGTTCTTTTTGGCTTATTGTAATTTATGCGTTTTGCAGCTTTAGTAGCCTATAAATGTGGCCAGCATTGTGTAATTGTATCAAAACACTTGTCGGGTTTTTGGCCCCATGATAAATTACAATCTTAAATGAATTGTGCAAAATGCGCGCATTAATCATACGCCATGTGTTGCAAGGTAAGCACAAGCAAAAATTCTGCTTTTCTTTATTGACGGTAGCTTTAAGTTGGCATGGCATTTGATTGACATATGCATAATTTCAGCTTTCAGTATATTTTTTAATAAATTATGTATAAGAGATATGTACTTTATGTAACTTTAGATTTTAAGGTCATAAGTCGCTCAAAGGTGTAGCCATTAATGTCAAATGTATAAATAATCCGGCACGTGTTTTATATTAGCAGAGAAATTTTTTGTTTATTAGGTAATTGATAGCAGGCGACAGGATAATGAAGAACTGACAGTTGATTATGTAAATTATGTAAATTTTGAGTGCATATTCCTTTTACATAATGTACGCGAATTTTTGCTTCAAAATTAGCTCAAATTTTAATGCAAATAAGGAATTTTTGGCAGAGGTGTTACCCCAATAATAATTTTTCACACTACTTGAGAAATGAACTTCATTTATAAAATGTTTTGCCCTTAAGTGCAGCCTATTTTAAGCCCGATTCAATAAATTTGCATGATTAATGGCTACAAGTTGATTTATTGACCGAGTTCAGGTAACATTTGAGTCTCACACTTGATTGGAAAGTTTTTCAATGATAACTTTATTTGTTGGGTTTGAGCCAAACAGCTGCTCTTTTAAATGTTATCTCAGCTGCTTGACTACCACATGTCCTGCTTCAGGATTTTCTGGCACACCTTTAGCGTTGATTTCTTTTAATTAGACATTGTCACAAACAGCTGAAAAAACAAAAAAACATTTTAAGGCCCTGCGGCGTTTAACGAGTATTTTGAACATTTTTACCCTATACTTAAAATATTTCATGCATTCTACACATTTCTGCTTTTACATTTTCATATAGCAACCTCAATTTCTCTCTCTGACTCTCTGGCGCTCTTATTTTCGGCGCTCTGTCAAGCTGTCTGACGTCAAAGTTCAAAGTGCGCATCAGAGTTGGCAGGCAGCTTATGGCAACCACATCAAAGCCAAAATGCGTTGGTTGCCGTAATTGCTTATAAGAGATTGAAATTGAAAATTTGAGAATTTTTCTGCAAAAGCTGTCAGTTGGGTTTGGCTCGTAATTGCGGTGTCTTTCGCTAACTGACAAACTTTCAAATAATAATCAGGCGTAAGCTATAAAAAAATGGTAAACGTAGCTAAAAGGTAAGCATAAATTTTCTTATAATAAATTCATTGACTTTGAGCAATGCAAAACTGGCAGCACCAATAAGTATGCTACACTTTTTTTCAATGCTCTTTGGTTTGGCAAATAAGAGGTTTATATGTTTTTTAAGAGAATTTGTTACGTTTTGGGAGCTCAACTTTTAAGTTTTGCCAAAAAAAAAAAAATAATATTAAGTATTGGTAATTAAACTAGTTTCCTACCACCAATCTTGGCAGCTTAACCTACTTGTACATAAAAAAAGAAAATAAAAACCAATTATAATCTAAGGCTTCTACATGCGGATAAAACAATATTTACAGGATTATATATATATTTATTTATATGCTGCTTAAAGACGTTTGAACTTATTTATAGGAATCTGTTAGGGAGGTTCTCTGTATGGCGTCTTTTAAGTCTTCTGTTTCTAGCTCTCAAGGTTAGCCGCCTCGCAAACACGTGTCAAGACGTTAGATGAATTTTTGAGCTTATGACCACATAAAAGAAATTATATATTCAAAATATTTATTTTAGTCATTAAAATTTAAATTTCTTAAGCTATTCAAAATCCCTTTAAAATCAAAAATTTGTTATTTCACAACAACACTAACACGAGCGTCTCGTGTAATGTCTCGTCTGCTTTGTTTTAAGTAGAAAAATTCCCTTGAAATAAATTTAAAGATTAATCGTATTTAAAATCTTACGTATAATATTGACAATAATATTATATTATTCTTAGAATCTTGTACATTTATTTTACAATAACTAACACGAGCGTCTTTTCTGTTAATAAAATTCCATTGAATTAAATTGTCTGATTATCTTCTTTATAAAATTTTAAGAAATACTAAAATTTTCTTTAAAACTTATGATCTAGAGCAATATTTTTCCAATTTAAAAAGAATCATTTTTTTTTTATTAATTTGATGCAAGTGGAATGGATTTCTCTCTTCTCGAATTATGAAATAATAACACATTACTAAAATTTCTTTAATATATAACGATACCTTAATATCTGAATTTGGTTACACTTCGAGTGCCGGACCCTGTAATATGATGTTTAAATATATAAAAATAAATATCTTATACATAAAATTCTCGTGCCACAATGTTAGTTACCATACTCCTCCGAAATGGCTGGACCAATTCTTACGAAGTTTTGTGTGCCAATTGGGTAGATCTGAGAACCGGCCAACATCCCCTAAGTGATAAGGGTTGTCCACGACTAACATTTTTTTTTAAGTTTTAGACAAATTTTCTTTTGAGTTACTGTCGTTATTAATTAATGATATATAATTTTAATTAATAAATTATAATAAATTATAACAATCAATATTTGGTGTTTTGTTATTTTTATATTCCCTTATCATTCACAGCGCTCCATACCTTTTTCACTCATATACCATATCCTTACAATAAGTTAGCTATTTTTTTACACTAGATATTACCTAGAAATAATTTATATGATAAAACAACGTTTGGCGGAGTATAAATATATAAAAAAGACTTAAAAATTGATACATTTTGAATATAATAAGTAATAGAAAATTATGTATAATATATTAAAATTTTTTTATCCAGAACATATGTATATGTTTATTTAAATTAATGTTTATTCATATTTAATATAAAAACAGCGAAATTCTAAAATTTTAAATTTTTCGATAATAAATCGTTAAAAACATTTTACATTTTATATTTTTTTATACTATTTCAAAGTTACAGCTTTAGTGTGTATGGGTAACAATTAGAAAATACAAAAATGTTTTGATTAAAATCAAAGAAGACTAAAATCGGACCATTAACTCCAGAGATAATCTCAGTATAGTATTATAGGGGAGAGTTCCAATCGCCTTGGTGAAGAAACTCATTAAGGCTAGATGAGTTGGCAAAGCGGTGCCCTCGAAACTTAATGTGGCGATGTCTAGAGACCAAGGTTCGAATCGCAATCGAGGTGAATTTTTTTAAAATATTGTTTACTGAAAAGTTTGCCATATACTAGTTGAAAATATTTCAAAAAAATCAGAATCAAGGATAGCAGAAGAGAAGAGGTTGAAAAAGAAGAGAAGTGACTAAAAAAAAAATATTCAAATTGTATCCTATGCATATTTTCAATGTCTACAGATTTATGCGAATATTATCCCTCTCAACTTGGTGTTAGTACCTTACTAATATATTGCATACTTGTGGTTATAATCGTTCGTAATTCTGAAAACTTTTAAAATTTACTAAGTATCTTAAAAAATCCACTAAAAAGATGTGTTGAAAAATGTTTGCGAATAAGTTTCCACACCCAAATGGCCCAAATAGTCATGAATACAAAATACCTATTGATTTAAACCCTTAAAAATATCAACCAAAGTCTCCCGCAATTCTTAATTTAGAATCAAATGTTTTCTCGCAGAAAGTTGAAGCTTAAGACAAACAATAATGTACAGTCGAAACTCCGAATAACAAATTCGTCCGAGAGCACAAAATTGACTCGTCAAAAAGAGATGTATTATGCATCAACGTTAAGAGTAGATCATAAGAGGAGTGTTCTTAAAAATAGTCCGTCATATTAAAAAATGCATTGTGTAGAAGTTCGCAATAGCGGAGTTTCACTATCTTATTAGTTTTTTTTTATATCGAAATAAATTTTGTCGAATGACATTTCATTGTTTAATGAGCGAATAATCGATAATTGCCAATTTGCGCTTTAATTAAAATATTTTGAAATATAGGTAAAATCACAAAAATGTTTAGCACACCTATTTACTTTATGTAAAGGTATATCTATTTATAGAATAAAATTCTCCATCTTGTCGATATACCTTCGATAAATAACTGTTACTAAATTTAGATTTCTTCAATCTACGTTTAAATTTCGTTAAGTAAAATTGTATTCATTAAAATTTATTGCCTTGTCGATCAATATTCCTGTCTACAAGCTGTATCCTATTATATCTGCATATCAGAGTTGAAATCAGTTTTAGGTAGAAAAAAAAGGTCTACAAACAAAGAGCATGCCTACTTTGACTCTTGGTAGTGACCCCTACCTGCTCCTTGTAAGTGAATCATTCATGATGGCAACAACTTGGTTTGCAGATTGCGTTACAGAAAAACTGCCAGAATTCACAATTTCGTACGCTTGAATTGGGTTCGCTCTTTGCCGGCTGTCGACGAAGGACTTGACATGATGCCCCATATGTTACTAGGGGGCCGAAGTAGTCCAAAGCTTGATGTGCAATTTTAAAGCTATAAAAATCACAATGAAAGCAAACCAAATCAAAGAGTATGCGTGAATGTGTGTGGGTGTAAGTGTTGGCGATAGAGATGGGCGACGGTGGGCCTCTTTTTTTTAGCGTGATCACGTGATTCTAATTACTCACGAAGGAAGTGGGTTTTGAAAAGAAGTTTCGTGCAGGCTTCGTGAGGGATGAGATCTCATATGATCTAAGGATCAAGTAGGTTCTATTCCATTTCCTTTTTTTTCGGGATTTATTTAAAATCACAATTTGATAAAGTCAGGACAATGACCATTTTTTTTTAAATAAAAGTAAGAAGCCATGCTTGGAAATTGAAAACGAATAAATTGTTCAGATTCGTTTTGATTTCATATGCTTGATGATACCAATATTTAATATTTTTTTTATATATTTTTGTATATTTTAAACTAAAATAAATTTTTAAATACTCATAGGTTTTATTTATGACAATTGAACCAAGGAATATATTAGAAACAATTCAATTTGTAAAGGAAAATATGAAAAAATTTCGACAGCAAAAAAAGTGAAATTGACAGCACGAATGATTTTTTTAGTATTTTAAACTAAAATAATTTTTTTAAATATTCATAGATTCTATTTATAACAATTTCATGCAATATATATAAGAATTCAATGAAAAGTGTAAAGGGAAATATGAAAAAATTTCGATAGCAATGGAAGTGAAATTGGCTGCACGAATGAATTGCGCGTGAAATTCGGTGCTCGAAACGTTCTTTCAACTAATAAACAATTTTTACCGATAATAAAAAGAAAACTAAAAGTTTGTTAGTTTTGAAAAATGTCGAAAATGTCACTTTTTTTCGAATTTGCTTGCTTGTAACCTCAATAATTTTTACTTAATTTGTTCATATCGAACATCAACGTAAAAATCAATACCTTTGGTTCTAATTGACTGCCATGTCGATACCAAATTTTGTTCACGAGATATTGATGGATAACTGAAAAATGTGCGCATAAACACGTCTTTTGAAAAATCGTGAAATTTACGAAAAAAATGTAATTTTTGTGTTTCTTGAATCAAAATTACCCTAAAAAATACTTTTTATGAAAATTCATTTGATGATCCTTAAATTTGTAAGCTAGAGATATCAATGTTTTAAGTAAATTTTTAGTGGATGTTGTATTTGGAAGTCATTTACAAAATAAAGGGAGCATTTGGTTTATTTGGCTAACGTGCGCCCATTTTTATAAATTTTTATAAATTAAATAATTTTGCGGCCATTTAAGGAGAACGATTTTTATTAAAAGTTAGAAAGGGCTTAATGGATAAGTGGGCGATGATAGTTTTGGCATCTGCTATTCCTTCTTCTTTGTTTTAATGAAATATCTTTTAGTTTCCTTAAGATAAATCGTATAATTATAATAATTATAATAGCAAAATAAATCGATGCCAGCTGTATGCGTATTTATTTTAAGAGGGCCTCAGTAGACTTTTGCTATTTATAAACATATTCTGTACGATCATATTAGAAATGTCCTGACTGTCACTGGAAAACCTGTTTATTTTTGTTTATAAGATTTTAGCCAGTTAAGAGGCGCTACAAAAATGTGACTACAAAAAACAATATAAAATAAAATCAATCATAAAATAAGATTTACAAGCAAATTAATATAGCATTAATTTTACACAAATTACATCTATTTATTTCATTTATTATCTCAACGAATATAATAATTCGATAGACACATTAAGAAAGTTAATTGGCGTCACAAATTTAAGTATTCTCGACTAAACTATTTATCGGCAGCGATAAACGATTTCAAGTATTCGTTACTCATGACTGTATTTTACGCATCACTAGTGAGCTACTTTGCCTATAAAAGGTGACCCAACCACAAGATGTGAACTTAGTCTTGTTTTGTATTTAGTTGCTAAATGTCTTAGAAATAATTTTTGTATTATTTGAATAATTTCCATTTGGGATTTGTTTTATTTTTTTCAAATGAGTTCATTTGTTTATTTATATTTTTTAAAGCATATGTGTTTTTTTTTGTGAAACTAGAAAAGGTAATTTTTTATTGTATAATTTTATTATATTTTTTAACTAGAAAATAGTACGTGGTTAAAAATGCGCCTTAACAAATTTTAAATTATTTCTTACTATTTTCATTTGATCGTCGAGGACGCGGTTGATTTGAATGTGGACGACCCGTGATTCTCGAAATTTGAAGCTAAGCGTCGAATAGTGTCACTTTTAGGCGCAGAACGACCGCGATACTTTTGACGATACGCACGCTGTGTTGCAACAACTGAACGATTACATTTAATGAACATTGTCACTATTTCCGCGCGTTCTTTGGGCGTGAATCGATTCATGGTTAAAATTGTAATGCAATAACCTTTCAAAATGTGTTCGACGACGTCAATCGGTTGAAATCTGTCAAAGTTATTCAATATTTCCATCGACCACATTCAAATGGCGCACCCTGTATAATCTTGCTTTAGAAGAGAAAAAAGAAATTGTAAAGGAGCTTAAAAGCCAAATTTTTGTTTTTTTTTATACTTGCGAAATGAAAAATCGTTTTTGAATAAGGTTCTAAATCAAAATAATTGGATAATTTATTTTAAGTGACTTTACGTGAGTTGCTCTGTAGACTTTCTAGGGTTTATTGGATCTTGTATTTGGTTGCAATGTCTCCAAAAATAAGTATGGGGTAATCATGGAGCCCGAAAACTTATTTTTTTGGGGGCCACTCACGATTTGTTGGAAAATCACTTTAAAGTGAAGTTGTCGTGCCATTTTTTTTTTACTTCCGTCCACGGCAAAGGAGTAGTTGATGAAATAATAATAATAAAATAATATATACTTCCGTCAAAAATTGAAATCTATAGTAGTTTTAATCCTCATTCCGTGCAAGTCTATAGTACACTGTCTAAGGTGAACAATCCAATGCATTCCATTATTCAGTCTAAAAAAAAAATTCTGTTGTATATTTCTCGCTAAATTCTATTACTGACATCTTGAATTCAATAAATCTGAACCTGATTGCGAAAAAAAAACCTGAATTCCCGTTGTAATGAAGCAATTCAGTAAAAACAGAGTATTTATATCATAAATGTCCGTGCGTCACGTTTCGGTGTCCGTCCGTCACGCGCGCAAAGCAATACGTTTTGTTGGATGACTGGATGATTGGATGATGTGAGAATCATTTGCAAATTCTAATTCCTGGCCCTTTTACCTAAAAAAATATCGATTTCATCGCAACAAAGTTCATCTCAATTCGCACGCGTGAAAACTGCTCATAAGCCATTTGGATTTGTGATTTGTGTGATATGAATTGTTTCAGAGTGATCTTTTTATTAAATATTATTTTACATGATATTTTTTCAGCGTTTTTGTCAACTCATATTCACTGTGTATTGTCCAAGATGAAGAATCAGCTGAAAATTCATAGAAATATTTGGTATATTTTATTTAATATACATTTTTTTCACAAATTCTTACGGCATTACGAACACATCTGATGTTTAAATTCCTTTCAATATGGAGGCCTACATTAATTACCTTTTCTACTGTGATAGATATTATATTCATTATATCGATATGAATCAACTTAACTGGTTCTTTTGGAAACCATCAACTTATTTGGTTTCTGCGAGTAAATACACAGTTTATAAACGCAATGCAATTTTTTGCTTCGTGATTGTGCCGTGACCTATCGTGATCGTGCCGCTGCCATCGCTAGCCTGTACGTATGCGCCAAATGTAAGCTGACATTGATGAATGTATTTTTTGTTCGCCTATATTCAATGGCAGCTGCCACACATACAAACAACTATGTATATGCATATGTAAATGTGCGTGTATATAAGTGTGTGTGTGTATATGAGTGCATGTGTTTGTGTGCACTTGATGAGTAATGGGCAACGTTTTAAAGCACTAACCAAGTGCTTACTGGCAATGAGAACCCTTTATGTTCCCCAACACAGTGCGCCAAATCAAACTGAAGAGTTTTATGGATTTGAAAAAAGAAAATCGTTGGTTACCATGGAAATTTTTTTCTATTTTTTCCATTAAAGCTGACTTGCACAATGCATTGGTTAGATATAGATATAGATATTGCTGTATAGCTCTAGCAGCAGGTCAAATTGAAAACAATTTTCCAGCACTTTCATAACCAAAACTCTCGTTTCCTTTTTTTTTTTAGCTAATTCCATTTGATTTTTGCCTGGGCTGCCAACTTTTAAATTAAATTGAACGTGTCTTGCATACAAAGCGTCCAAACGGCTAAACAACCAAACAATTTCACCACCAACAAACCTCTACCCAAACCCTGCCCCCTCCGCCACTATTTTGTAGCATTCAGAGAACTTTGATGAGCATCACGGCATGGTTAGAGTTTTGCGCCTCTTTTAACACGAAGTCCTGACGTGCACGGCCAAATAACCGCGAGCCGCGAGCCGACAAAAGTTGGCAGGAGCCTTTGTCTGTTTGCCGGTGCCAGGACTACTGTTTGTCCGTGTTGCGGGCGGGCGCGCGGGCTGCCTATGGCGGCATGGATGGCTCTTTGGAACAGCTGCACGTTCTTTTATGTGGCTGTGCTTTAAAACGCGCCGGAATTGTTTACGGTTTAGCAGAAAATATTTTCTGGCGCTTTTTGTTGTTTTAAGCGCTTAAGATTTAGGCGCTGCTTTTGATTGACTAGATAAATACGAGAGACATCAAGCAAAACTTCATCATTCCCAACCCCATCCTCATCACGCTGGGGTTATGTCAACAATCTATGCAAAACTTTTGCAATTTTAGCCAAAACGAGACAGCGGCAAACAACTTGTGAAAAATTACTGCTAAAAAAAGAAAGAAAAATAAAAATGGTGCAAAAATTTCAGAAAATATAAGTGCTCTAATATACCGAGGAGCTTCCAGCAACTTGATGTCAAGGACCAAAATGATGCCTGCTAAGTAAAAGCTGTTAATGTTTATGAGAGAGATGATGTTGGTTGCCATATACCCAACCTCAGACAAAACTTACCATAGACACGCACACAGGTATATACTTGAACTATTACGTCACACATTTATTGCATACTTAGTGAAGGCGTGCATTAGCAGGGGGTGGAAGACAATTTTAGGGGTTCCTTGCACTTGGGAGCAAACTGAAATCGTTTGCGACAATGATTCAGTGAAGTGGTTCATATTTAATATTCCTAAATTTCCTTTACGAGATTTTTCTCAGAAGCCGTATAAGGTTTTCTGGGAAGTACATATGTCTCTTTGCATAAATAACAAAATGACACATCTTTTTAGCTTGTAGAGTTCATTGGTTCAGAGCATACAGTAGTTGTCAACAACATTTACCAAAGAACTTACAAAGTACTTTCTTCTTAAATATTCTCAAGAGTATTAGGCTCTCTTTTTGGAATTTATTACTTCCAGAGAAAGTAAAGTGCCTGAAATAGTGTAAGGTGAACCAAATCAATTTTTGTGATTTTATTTTTTCCTTTCTGATAATTCAACGAAAATGAAGCTTTTTTTCTTGTATTGAAAGAAAAGAATTAAAATAATAATTGAAAGATGCAGATACAAGATGGCGACCGTATTTAAGACGACAAAAAGAAAAATGTCTTTAAAATATTGGTGTCGTTTAAATTAGTCGGTTCTGTTGTAAAAATTGTTAAGATGACATTTGCTTCATTTTTTTATATTTATCATTCAAAATAAAGACTAGTGTTGGCTATATGTTAAAAAAAAGTTAAAAAGGGAAAGTGCCGTGAAGAAAATTATGAAAACCTTATTTTAGTGATTATGAACATCTTTTATTTGATTTACCATTGACACTATTCGGCAAAGGCCGCTACAAAATTAGTAACTAGTGCTGGTTAATTCAAAAAAAAAATTAGAAGAGGATGAAGACCCGTAAAGAAAATTATGAAAACCTTATTTTAAGGTTATAAACATCTCTTTATAGTTTTCGATTTACCATCTAAGCTATTTGGCAAAGACCGTTCCAAAATTAAAAACTAGTGTTGGCAAATGTTAAAAAAAATTAAAAAGGGAAATACCGTGAAATAAATTATTAAATCCTTATTTTAAGGTTATCAACATCTTTTTCAATATTGAAGATACCATTATATTTATATAAAGATAGTAAAAAATCCAGCAAATTAGATTTTCGTCATGGTGCTAATGCTTTTTCAGTTTTATTTTAATCCTAAACATTTAAATCATGTAAAGCTGATTACTTTGGGAAAATGTTTTCAAAATCAGACCTTTCATTCTGGACATCAAAGTTACTTCGAGTATTAAATGAGCCCCACAAATTTGTTTATGTACATTCAAAATTCGACATCCAAGTTTCAAGTCATAGATTGAGATATTTTCAGCTTAAGAATTTTCGTAAGAGTTTTTTTTTAGAATTAAGGACTTCCGCACGGAAAGCGAACGGAGCTTTTCTTCCATATTTTACGTCACTTTAACTATCTAACGTCCATATTTGTGACATTACCTTAAGATTTGTTTTAAAAAGTGCTCATTATCATTCATAAACGTTAATTTGTTGAATAAATGAACCCCACTAATTTAACTAGGTATATTCAAAATTGGACATCAAGGTTTTAGTCATATTTTAAAAGTTTTGTTGGCCTATTTTCCGTAAGAACTAATTTTTTGGCTTTAAGGACTTACGCATTGAAAGCAAAGGTAGCTTATCGCCCATTTCTGACAAGTCACTGTATTTTGAAAAGTACGTCATCTGTGACGTCACCTTTCTTTAAAAAATTGTTATAGTCAAAATACAAAACAATTGTGATACGAGGTTTTAGTACCAAACTCTTCGAGTGTATATTATTTTTGGCTCTGAACACTTCAGAATGCAACTGGAAATGGTTACCTTAGAATTTTACGTTTTTGAGTAGCGAGCTTTATCTTATGAAAAACTCTTATCAATTACTAGTTCATATTAGTGAACAGATTTCCAATCATGTCTGGACATGGACTTCAACTAGCCTTTCAAGCTCCTCGAACCCACCTTATGGCTTAGATGCCTTATGAGACAAGAATAAACTCCCTCAAATACTTTGGTTCCGCTTAGTCACAAGTTCTCCTGTGAACAGCTTTGCAGCCATTCCATGAACCATGAACTTCTACGAACCCATGCTTTTGCTAGTCCATGAGACTCACTACAAGAGTAAACTCACTCAAAAACTTTGGTTCCGCTTATCACCAGTTCTCTTGTGAACCATCTTTGCAACCATGAATGGCTATGAACTTCTATGAACCCAAACTTTCCTAGCCTATGCTTTTGCGTTCATGAGACTTACTTTAAGAAAAACTGACGTAAATAGTTTGATTCCGTCTAATCGCTAGTTCCCTTGTGAACAACTTTGCAACTGTATCAGCCTTCGATAAATCCAGGCTTCCGTACACTATCTAGGAACCTATAATTTGCAACCATGTCTGGCCATGATCTGCTATGAACTCAAACTTTCCTAGCCCATGCTTGTGTACCAATGAGACTTATTTCAAGAAAAACTCACATAAATAGTTTGGTTCCGCTAATCACCAGTTCTTTTGTGCACCTCTTTGCAACCATGAATGGCCATGAACTTCTATGAACCCAGACTTTCCTAGCCTATGCTTCTGCGCTTCCTGAGACTTACATTCAAGAAAAACTGATGTAAATAGTTTGGTTCCTCCAATCGCTTTGCAACTATAACGGCCATCGATAAATCCGAACTTTGGTACACTATCTAGAAACTTATCATTTGCAACCATGTCTGACTATGAAATTGTAGAACTCAAATTTTCCTAACACATGCTTGTGTACCAATGAGACTTATTTCAAGAAAAATGCATATAAATAGTTTGGTTCAGCTAATCACTAGTTCTCTTGTGAACAAGTTTGCAACCGTATCTGGCTATGAAACCAGTGCTTTTGCGCTTATGAGACTTAGCTTCAATAAAAACTCATATAAATAGTTTGGTTCCGCCTAATCAGTAGTTCCCTTGCGAGACAATTTTGCAACTATATCTGCCCATGAACTTCTACAAGTCCAAACTTTTCTATCCTATCTAATTTAATGCTTTTTGTGCTTATGAGACTAAGAATAAACCCACTGAAATATTTTGGTTCCGTCAAACACTAGTTCCCTTGTGAACAACTTTGCAACCATATCTAGTTATAAACTTCTATAAATCAAAACTTTGCTAGCCCATGCATTTGTGCTTTTTAGACTTACACTACGAAAACCTCATAAAAATAGTTTGGTTTTGCCAATCACTAGTTCCCTTGTGAACAATTTTGCAACTATATCACCCATGAACTTCCACAAGTTCAAACTTTCCTATCCTATCTAATTTAATGCCTTTGTGCCTATGAGACATACTCCAAGAATAAACTCTTTGAAATAGTTTGCCTCCTTTAATCACTAGTTCTCTTGTGAACCACTGCAACCCTGACACACACACACTTAGCCTGACACACACACTCATGCTCACACTAAACGCTCATAAAATGAAAGCCAAACAAAAACGTGACTTAGCGGCCGCAATGTCGTTGCAATGTGGTTCGGTTCACATCTTGTCATTGCGGCCATGTGTAGCACATCAAGCTCAAATGGCTTGCAACTTAGTGACGTCATAAAACTACAAAGTACCAAAATTTCGCCATGCATATATGCAGAGAGCAAACTTTAAATATTTATTACATACTTCTTACTAGAATACATAGATATATCTTATCTTTATTAAATTATATGCAAAGTTTGTATATTTTTCTAGTTCCAAACTTTGTTATGGCAAGTTTTTCAAGTGCAACAACTTTAGATGGATAAGTAAATAAATACGTCACAAGTACAATAAATAAATGTATGTACAAAGAAATGTAAATCACATTGTCAACTAGTATTACAATTTTATTTACTTTGCACTACATCTAAGTACATACACATATACATAGACGTTGTATATGCTTGGCTTAGTTAATTAGAAAAGCATTTTATAGAGATTTATGCAAATCCACTCAAAATGTATGTACATGGTAAATATGTACAGTACATGGCAATAGAAATATGCATCTATATGTGCATATTTTTGTTGTTGTTGTCTATCTTGGTTGACAATCTTGTCAGTTGTACTAAATTGAAATGACAACTTTATTGTATGCAGATGTGATGAAAGAAACAATTTTTGTTTTTTTTTTTGGAATTTTTGTTGAACTAGTTCTTTTGGCAAAGCTGATTTAATCTAAGATGGAAAGAAATGTATATGAAATCATTGTTGTTAATGGAAAGGTAAGAAAGTTAGCTGTTGTCAAATATTTTGTTAAAAATTTAATCACTTACGTAAGAGTTACTTAAGAATGTTCTCAGCCGATAATATTACCAATTAAGCTTTAGGGAATGCTTGAGTTTAATTAAATAATAATAATAAATTCTTCAAGTTTATTTATCTCCTCATCATTTCATTTATCGCCCACTGAATCATAGGGAATCATTTATTTATTTAATGTTATTATAATTTATTTTTTTAGACACATATAAGTTAGCATTAACTCTAAATTATAAATCTTTTCAAGTTTGTCTTGAAGCCTTAGTTTTTTAAAATTTTAATTGTCCTTCGAGCAAACTAATTTTATGTTCACATTTAACTTCTAAGAAACTAGTTCGAAAAAAAATTATGGTAGTATGTTTACAATATTAGTAAGTTTAACAATATTAATAACATTTTGAACTAGTTCATTTACATAGGATTTGTTCTCTGCAAATGTAATTGAAGACTAACATTCATTTTATTTTCTGGTTATTATTTCTATTTAGCAAGCAGCTTTTTTTATAAAAAGTTTTGTGGTCTTATCTGTTTAGAAATACGATTATAAAAAAGAAAAACTTTATAGAAAACAAAGTTGATTTTGTTTAGATTCAAAATAATTAGCTATATAAGTCATAACTTGAAGATAAGCTCCAGGAATTATATTAAAAGCGCTTCTGTAAGGCCCTAACAAATAAAATTATATCAAATAGGTTTATCAATAAATGCTTTTTATATAATTAATATTTTTTAATCATATAAATAATAAATATTTTTTCTATTTATTACAGAAATGTATTCAATTTTTTTGAGCAAGTTTTGACAAAATTGTACTTTTCTTTTTGTTATATAAGCTCTCAATATGTAATCTGTGTAAAAAAAAAAGAATATGATTTTTGACGTCTTAAAAAATGTTATACAATTAGAAAAATAAAGTTTTAAAAAGGTTAATTTTATATCTTTCAAAATTTGTTACACAAATAACTTACCATTTAAAAAAAATTTATTAAGCTAACATTTTATTTTTAAATTACATGTTGATTAAAAAATATTTTTTTTTAAATCCCTATTTACAATTCTAATTAAAAAAATAAAAAAAAACTCTATGTTAAAAGAATTTTTCTATATTTAAATGTGAGGTTTAAAATATATTTTTGAAATAGCCGCTAAAAAATGTACTTTAACTAAAATATTAAAACTTTCTTTTTTATATTAATACCATTTTTTTTTAATTTCACGAGAATTTTTTTATTATTTTAATAAAATGTATATTTTTTTTTCAAATGTAAAGATTTCTGATGTAACGCAGAACTTTGATTTTTTTTAATTTTTAAAATTTTTTTTGAAAACTATAATAATAAAAACATTTTGTTTACTTTACCTTTTTTTTATTATTTAAATGCTTTTTTTTTTATTTAAATAAAATGTATTTTTTTAAATGTAAAGTTTTCTGATGTATCGAAGAATTTTGCTTTAATTTTTTATTTAGTTCAGAATTTTTTATTTTATATTTTCATAAAATATTTTTTTAGCCTTTTGGACATCTTACATTTCTGTTTACATATGTAAGAAACTTACTTAAAATATAAATAATTTTTTAATATTTATACTTTTTTCTATTTTTATAAAATATAGTTTTTTGTAATTTATTTATTTCGCCTTTGGACATTCCTGTTTCAAAATAGGTGATAATTACATGAATAAAACATACATAAAATATAAGCCATTTATAAGTCGTCTTAACTTTTTTTTTATGTAATACAACATTCTATCGCAAATTTTTTTTTATTATTTTGAGTAAGCCTTTTGACAACTTATTTTATAATAAATCGCTCAGCATATTTAGTAGCTAAGTCAGGATCTATTTATTTTAGTTTAATTTTAAAATAAGCAGTAATGCCAAAACGATACAAAATAAAATTTTTAGAATATTTTTTTTACTCTAAATCTATGACAAAACAAAAATAAATTTTAAAAAATTCTTAAAAGCGGTTTTTTTTGCTTCTAGATAGACTGTTAAGAGTAACTTAATAATTCAATTTATCGTCGAAAAATTTAAAAAATGAATCAGTTTCAGTCCAGTTGCTAATAAATAAGAAAATATATAAATAAAAACCTTTTTGTATTCATGATTATAATCGGCTTAGTAATATAAATATTATTTTTTAACTAGTTCCGAAGAGTTCACTGGAATCAGACAGCTCCTTTGCAGCTACACTCAAAAACATGCGCCTGCTTCAAGCAGTTCAAGTCCAGTAGTTCCTACACCCAAACTGTTTACACTAACTAAAGTTCAAGAACCAGTTCATGCGTAAATAAAAACAAATTCATAAAAATGTACAAAATATGGCAATTGTAAGAGCTGCAACTCGAAACCAGTTACATATTTGCATATTTAGTGAGTTTCGATTGTTTTTTAAGCTCACTTGGCCATTTCGGCAAGCACACAAGCCCGGTATCTTGTAAATTCAATTGCACGCTCTAATGGAGCAGGCTTAAACCACACACACACATACACACTCACGCACACTCGCATACAAAGATATCGCATTAGAGCCAGAATCAATATAAAGTGTGCCGGTACCTGCACTTGGTCCTGCGTCCTACGTCCTACGTCCTATATCTGTTTCTGTTTCTGGTACTCTGACTGCAGCTGCACTTAAAACCAAATCTCTGGAATAAACAAGCAAACTGCCCATTAAAATGCAAAACTTTGGGCCTGGTCAGGCAGGGCGTTCAAAGAGGGCCCAAAGCTCCAACAAGTACCAAACCACAAACAACAATAAAGTGCCCGACTGCGTAGAGTAACCCGACAATGCCGAAATCATTGACTAACTAAGTTGGTAATAACCCCCCGCCCCCCAAAAAACGAGGTAGAAGGGGCAGCAACGGAAACCGATTCAGATGCAGTTTCAGAGAGGAGAGAGATTTTTATTTACAATTTGGATGCTCTGGCCATTTGAATGTTGACCAAAGTTTGATAGATGGAGCAGCTTAAGTTCGGGTCCATTAAACGACTTTCCAATGACTTGCATCGGCACTTAGAGAAACGGTGGGTAAGTTGGGGAAAATTAAAATATGGGTTGGCAAAGAAATTAGTAAGGAGCTATAATAAGAAATAAATGGGTTAGTCAGGAATATTGATTGGTAGCTTAGGCAAGTTTTATTTCGGAAGATGGTGTGCCCGTTTTTTTTTATATATATTTTTTTAAATTAATATTATTATTTTTATTTGCAATCTGTCTGAAAACAGTCAGCAAATTTTATAACTAAATTATGGCAGGATTAATGTACTCTAGTGAGCCGAATTAATTTTTAAAAAATACACTGCTAAAGAAAGTTTTTAATATTAATTTAATACGTTCTTCATATTAATTTTTAAAGGAAACCCGAAAGCTGCACAATACATTCCGAACAAGAAGTTTTATATACAAAAAAAAAAAAAAAATATTCGCGAAATCAGAAGCAGACAAACGAACAAAACAGTGTTGTCAAATGTATTATCCGAGGCTTTATGTAAGATGGCGCCAGCGCAAGTCTGCTAGATGGCGCCAGCATTAATAGTAGCTATTCTCTCTTTCAGCCATAACAAAAGCTATTGTACAAGAATTTTATAATGGACTTAACAATTAGTTGGTAGACAAATTTTTTTCTCATCGTCATCGTCATTTTTTACAAAGTCTTTTTGTATTTATTATGTGTGGTGATTTGCTTAGGAATCAAGTAACACTCGAATATTTCATACAAAGCACTATATAAATCAATTTTGGCCATTAAATGATAATTTTAATAATTTGTTACCAAACATTTTCATAAAAAAAATACGTCATGACCAAAAATTTTTTAAATATGTGCTTCCATTCTACAAAAGAAAGAGATTGGGTCCCAAAAAATCTATTTGAATTTGATAGAAAATTCTAAACATTTTCCAGTGCGATTTTAATCTGAAGGTTCTTCTATATTATCTTTACAATTTTTTGGCACTTAAAATCTTTTCTTTTATTCTAAAAATTTTTATTGTAAATATATGATAATAATAATAAGCCAAAATACCTAAGCCACAACAATTTTAATTGAAAATTATTGAAAATCTTAAAAAAAATTGGGTGCATATTTGCATTTTTTAAGCATAAAGATTAATTTTTGTTTTCGAAAGAAGTCCGTTTATTATTATTACTACAAAAATATATAATTTTGAAAGGGGCCACCAAAATTTTGTTTTAAAATAATATCAAAGCCCGAAAATAAATTTTGATTTTGTTCAAATTTATTTAAGTTTGAAGTTTATTTTATGATTTTTCGGTGGAATATAGTTATAGTCAGCATAATTTTTAGAGCCTATTTTGAAAAATCGTATTTCGATAAACCCTTCTTAAACTGACGATCAAAAAAAGCAAGCGCTATTTTCTTACTCATTCCATCATAATCATGACCAACTATTTTAAATTCAGAAAATTTTTTCAGTGTAGATAATCGTCGATTAGCAATGAAATAAATCTTGTGTGCTATAAATTAGCTTCAGACTCAACCTAAATGAATAAGGGTTCAAGGATTTTTTAAAGTGTTTTTCTGGGAAAATATTTATATTTATTTTTAGTAATTTTTTGGAATTAAGGTACGCTTTTTTTGACTGGAATTATACTTTATGATTCTATTGATAATGTGTGGTAAGTGAATATAAGATTCGGAAGTTGTTTCCAGATATTCTGTAAAATATATCACTCAGTAGGATACAAATATTTTTTTTTATTTTAATATGTTTAATTTACTTCGTAAAAAATCACATTAACCTTCGGAAAAGAGTGTTTGTGGATTACTTTTAAAAGTAATACATAAGGAAATAAGCATATCGAATTATTATTGCATAGTATTAAGTTCAATTATAAATCGTTTTTTTGTATAAAATAAAAATAACCTATATATATTTTTAAAAAATCATCTTCTAAAATGTAGAAAAAATATTCATAGTTTCGGAATGCTAAGCTAAGGGTATATTTTCAGACAAAATTAAGTCTCTTTATAAAGATTAGACAATCACGATAAAAAATCTAATGTTGAGTACGGAGGTCATCATCATCACCATCTTTTCCTATACCTCCAATTGAAGCAAAGGTTCTATTTTATTTAATTAAATGATGATAACAAATATTTACAGGTACAGATATTCTTAAATAGTGTAAAGAAAAAATCAAATTAGTTTAGAGCATCATCTTCTAAAATATGGGGAAAATGTTCCTAGTTAAAAACGCTAAGCTTGTTTCGAGAAGAATATATTTGCAGGTAAAGTTATACCTTTAGTACCTTTAGAAATATTAGACAGTAATGAAAAAAAAAATTTTTTTGGATACGGAGGTCAGATCATCATCATAATTCCTATATCTCTATCTGGAGCATAAAGCGAAAACATGAGTAATAAATGTTTGATAGAATTTTTTTTAGGTTCTGTCGGAATATTGATGTACTGCGAAATTTTCAAAATTGGATTCAGAATTTTTGAGAACAAAATGATAACATCAAAATTGTCTCATTAAAAAAAGGTTTTTTAAGTTATGCCAGAACCTTGATTTGGTGGACCTCAAATCTCGATTTTTAATTTTTTTTAGAATATAAAGCCGTCTTAAAATATTCCTCCTGTTTGAGTATAGAACAAAAATATATAACACCTTAAAAAATTTTAACTATCTTTGGAATAGTATAATAGACTACAGGGAACTATGGAATCGGTTTTATTAAACCACTATAAATTTATTCATTTAATTCATCCCATCAACTTCTTAGAAATTCAGTGACAATTATCAAACAAAAGTATATTTTTAACAGTATGTCAGAAACCTTTCATTTAAATTTATTTGGAAATATTAAAATTAAAGAAATCTGATGTTCGTTTAAAATTAAATACATTTTTTTTTGTTAATACAAAAAACAATTTTGAAAAATCGACGGATGGACTAAAGAAATCTGATGTTCGTCAAAAATGGAAATAAAGGAGATTAAAGGCATACCACTTATTTTTTTTTTTTCAATAACTATTTAAAGATTTAAAATATATACAAGAAATTTGAACTTAATTGCAAAATGAAAAAAATGAATATATCTGCAGTTATTTCCGTTGAGTTGATTTAATTAGCTGCCGCTTAATTTCTCCCAGTGTATTTAACTACAATACTGTCAAGAGCCCATAACTCTATATGCCCATCTAACTTTGTATGCTGGCTGAGCAGGCTGCTGAGTAGTTGCACCAAACAGCTCGACATATCTCCCAGGACAAGCCCGAAATGTCTCTGGACAGGACACAACACACATGTTTGGAAAGCCATTAGGTAATGTCAGGGGAGCCATCAGAGTCATTTGGGCAGAACTTTCAGCCAGATTTGCTCTGCTACCAAACAGCGCATTGACAAGACAATCAAAACAATATAAATTAAGATTTATAAAGGAAACTCTAATAGACAGATACACTGCACTACACAAAACTACTTTCAGAGCAATATGTCCTGGCCAAATTCCAGTTGAGATTTACAAGCACTAGTCATAATTCATGTGGGCTCGTCCAGCACTAGTAGCAGTTGACACGATTGCACGTCACGTAGGACACTATGTTTTTTGGGCCTAGATAGAAATCTTGGCCATGTGCCCAACACTGGCGCCACCTATGGCCCGAAACAGCGCGGGCACGTACCGGCTGTTAACCTCAAAAATGCGCTGCTAAAACAATTTTTTAAAGGCACTGCAACCTCTGACGGACTAACTGACTGACGAACTGACTGCCTAGGAGGCTGGAGGTTTGCTGGCGACGACAAAACATAACCGCAAGAGCTGCCTGACCGCAGCTTGATGGAACGACCGCCGTAGCCGGAGTCGGAACAATCCTTTATGTTGGACGGCCGTCGGCCAATCGGACTGGCCCAGCATACGTGTCCTTTACGTGCGCTGCGTGACAAAGTGTTTGTTAAGCCCCGCAAGAGGCGCCCAAAACAGACTTTCCTTTCAAATTAATGACCAACAATGGCAAACGGTCGTCGCGACGCCACGCGCCAACAAAGGTTTAGCCTATGCTCCGGGAGGCGCTCCGGACGACTGTCCGCTGTCCACGCTTTGGCCCTGGACAAAGTCACGTACATTTAAGCGTGTTGAAATGTAAGCCAAGTCAAGCCATATGTTGCTCTGCGGCTGCTCTTCTGCATTTTTTTGTAGTTTTTGTAAAATAATTTTTTTAAATATTACTGTCAGTCTGCAACTATTTTTGTGCATTTTTTTAAATCGGTTTACTTTAAGCTGGAACGCAATATGAGGGCGTAAATGTGTTGAGGGAGTTGGCCAAAATGGCACACAAAGCACCAGTTTATCTCAAATACATTTATTTACTCGCCGCCGAGCTGATCTGCTGGTTAAGAAGCAAAAGTAGCAGCAAAACGCCCTCATGGCCACTTGGAGCATTGCATAAGCCAGGCAAATATTCGCTACACACTGAGCGTTAGAAGTTTTTGAACGCTTGCGAAGTCGGCAAAGCATTTGTGATAAAAAGCTGTACAAAAGCTGACCGAACAGTTTTTGTGGCTTTAGAACTATTCGACGTATCATCCGAAATTTATTCCAATTTGGTAAGATCTTTTCTGAAACGTTGAATATCATGATAATCGATAGAACTTTTAAGTACCAAGCTTGAACGTTAGTTCAGGATATATTTTTAGGCATCTTCTGAAGATATACTCTGGAATATTGAAATAAAAGTAGGATCAGCTTAAACCTTGTCAGACTGGTCAATACAAGAAGCCTTCGACAAAGTGTTGAACATTTTTTGCTGTACACTGAGAGTCAAAAGTTATTTACATGAGTCGTCAACACATATAGGAAAATCGCATCCTAATAAAACAAAACTACATATAGTTTAAAAAAGGTGCAAACGCTTAGACGTAAACATACTTAAAAGTCCTGCCTCATCTTTTCGGTGAAAAAATATGCAAAATGGCGTCAACAGCTTAAACTAGATGGCGCCAGCAGTAAACGCAGCTTCTCTATTTTGACGCCACAACAAATCTCATTAAACATATTTTCCTAAGAAAATTATGGGTTTACAGTAGTTTAAAAAATTTTATGGTCATCGGGTGAGCCTTCGTAATAAAGTGATTTAACTTTGGATCGAGAAACACAAAAATTACAACCTTTAAAATTATTACGAAAAATATGATTTTTGGTAAATTATGTTTCGAAAGGAATTGAGTGCTCTCTGCAGTGATATATAAAAAGTATATAGGTAAAAAATATTGAAGTCCACCAAAATCAAATCAAATTTACGTCCATTTTGCAAAATTATTATTGTTCAACTTGCCTTTTATTAACGAAATGCTGCCATTTTTGAGATTATCGACCAAAATTTATTTAAAAAAAAAAATTTTTTATGAGGCCAAATTTTTTGTGAATGATCTTTTTTTGGTTTTATTTTTGTCTATTGGCTCAGGTTCACAAAAAATATTTAGGTATGGCTTGCAGTAACCAGTTCAGATTATGACGATTTTTTCCGATCTGAGGTTCCTTTTATTCTTTCATAATCGACTTTGAAACAATAAATATTCTGAAGCATTTATAAAACCCAGCCCTAGAAGGTACATACATTATTTTAAAAAATTTTATTTATTTATTGATACACATGGTATATTACCAAACTAGTTTCTTATAAGCTATTTTGGCAGTTTAATGTTGTTATTGGATATCTAGGAGCTAAAAAATGTTTAACAATGATTTTTAAATTTTTATACACAAATTGTGGATTAATTATTTTAAATTTGTTTATTTTATTTAAAGAATTCTCGTTGGGAAGTCCCCCAAATGACACTCGATCGATTTAAGAATCGATAAGTTGGCGATGTTATTTGGCTATATACCCAAAAATACTTGAAACTGCTTGATTTTCTCCAGCCATACCCATGCCTTTATTGCTTGTAATCGGAATATAATATATAAAAAATATATTCTCAAACTTCCGTGAAAAAATAATTTCTCACATATATTTTAATTTTTCGTTATAATGTACAAGCCCTTCATGTGGTCCTCTGGACTACACATTAAAGTGTGACCTCAAAATAAAAGTCTAGATCAGGACAAACGTCCAGCGAATAACGGATATATTCATTGCAATCAGTTGCAAATTTATTTATTTTATTTAGTAATTTAATTCATAATTAAATTATAATAAACCTGGGTTTATTTTCAAGCTATAGCATCAGATATAGCCTTTAGCTTAATCTGCTGTAAATATTTTCTATTGTATTAAAATAATTATTTTATAAGCGTTCGCAAACTATTTTTAGACAGTGTCTTGGTAGCATAAAGTATGCTTGTGAATGTGTTAAGATAAGAGGCAACAAGCAACAAAAAAAATAAATAAATTTTACTTTGTTTAGTGTCATGCGTTGGCGTTGTATGTGAAAATATGTTTTAGCCTAAAAGTATGCAATGTTTTCTATCAAAATTTCCTTTGCTGACAAGTTGCATGTACAGTAGGTGCTGATAAGTTGTAAACGCTCTGGACATGGAATTTTCAGAAAATGGCAGTAGGTCTTACTATAATTTCCAATTTTGAATTAAGTTATTAAAGGGAAAATGTTGGGCATTGAAATAACAAGAAAAGAATATAAATCTAAGGTCCAATAAGCCTAAAGTCTCATAAGCCTAAAGCTAAAAAAACAAATCCACAGAAATCAGTAAAACTTCCCATAGGCGCAATGTTTCGTCAGTTTTATGATTGCTTAAAGATATTTTTTATAAAACAAAAATAAAAAAAATGTTGCCTTCTAAAAACTTTAGTTGCCATCGGACTAGAAGCATGATACAGAAATATTCTCCAAGGAGGCATCTCTTTTACCATGAAAAGCGAAACAATTTTTTTAGAAACACAAATGATATCATTATCATAAAGTTGAAACCTTTTTGCAACAAAAACTATTTTTTTCACTAATTACGACTTTATTTTCAGCTAGTCATTGCTTTACAAAAAGCACTAGAGAAATAAGGTAAATCTTGAAATTTGAAATGCTCACCTCTACTGTCATCATTATCATCATTTCCTTTTTCTCACAATGGAGAATTACCTCTACTGTAGCTCACACAAATATACGGACTGACCAATCCGTTCAAATTTCATTATAATTACTGGCTACCCTTGGTATACGAATATTTATTATATATCCTTTTAGCTTTTTCCTTTTTGCTTTAAGCACTTATATTCAATTCCTTTTGCAATTGCACATTTTCACACATTGGTTGTGTTTTTCTCTGGCATTTTGCCCATTTTCATGCAGTTTTTCATACAGTTTTTCATTGTTGTCGTTGCTCATTAAAATGCCAACACTTGAATTGCACTTGCAACTGTATTGGTATTGGTGGTCTTTCACACACACAAACACACACGTATACGTATACTTATGTAACCACAATTGTTATGTGAGTAAATATACTAGATAGCTATACACACATGTGCAAATGGGATATTCTTTGGGAAACCAAAATGGAGTAAAATTTTTCAAGATATACAATTTTACACTATTTTTAAGAATTGATCATTCTAAAAAAATACAATTAAAAAAA